>CAUYQV010168005.1:0-15179 GCA_963574575.1 Galagoides demidoff | reverse complement strand
TTCTAGTATTTTTATGGTTTCATGTCTTTAGTTTAAAATTTTAAACTTTAGTTTAAAATTTTTAATCCAGTGAGAGTCTAACTTAGTTAATGGTGAAAGGTGTGGGTCCAGTTTCAGTCTTCTACAGGTTGCCAGCCAGTTCACCCAGCACCATTTGTTAAATAGGTAATCTTTTCCCCACTCAATATTTTTAATTGTCTTGTCAAAGATCAGGTACCGGTAAGTAGATGGATTCATCTTTTGGCTCTCTGTTCCGTTCCATACATCTACCTCTCTACTTTTGTGCCAGTACCATACTGTTTTGATCACTATGGATTTATACTATATATAATCTGAGGTCTGGTAGCATAATTCCTCCTGCTTTCTTTTTATTCCTAAGTAATGTCTTGGCTATTGGAGCTTTTTTCTGATTCCATATAAAATGAATTATTATTTTTTCAAGGTCTTTAAAATATGATAGTGGAGCTTTAATGGGGATTGCATTAAAATTATATATTGCTTTGAGTAGTATGGACATTTTCACAATGTTGATTCTTCCCAGGCATGAGCATGGTATGGTTTTTCATTTGTTAACATTTTCAGTTGTTTCTTTCCTTAGAGTTTCATAGTTCTCTTTATAGAGATCTTTCACATCCTTTGTTAGGTAAACTCCTAAATATTTCATCTTCTTTGGCATTCCTGTGAATGGAATAGAATCATTGACTGCTTTTTCAGCTTGGCTGTTGTTGGTATTTATAAAGGCTACAGATTTGTGAGTATTGATTTTGTAACCTGAAACGCTGCTATATTTCTTGATCACTTCTAGGAATTTTGTAGTAGAATCTCTGGTGTTTTCCAGATATACTATCATATCATCTGCAATAAGTGAACGTTTAATCTCTTCTGACCCCATATGGATGCTCTTAATCACCTTTTCTCTCTAATTGGGATGGCTAAAACTTCCGTTATGATGTTAAAAAGCAGGGGAGACAATGGGCACTCTTGCCTGTTTCCTGATATGAGTGGAAATGATTTCATTTTAACTCCATTCAGTAGAATATTCACTGTAGGTTTGCTGTAGATGGCTTCTATCAGTTTTAGAAATATCCCTTCTAAACCAATTTTCTTAAGTGTTATGATCATAAAGGGATGCTGAATGTTATCAAAAGCTTTTTCTGCATCAATTGAGAGAACCATATGGTCTTTGTTTTTTGATTTGTTTATGTGGTGAATTATATTTATAGATTTACGTATGTTGAACCAGCCTTGAGATCTTGGGATAAAACTGACTTGGTCGTGGTGTAGGTAGTGAGAATTCTTAATGGTCATGTTTGGATCACTACCCTTTACTGGATCTGAAGGGGTGGGGTCAACCTCATTTAATGGATTAGGATGAACCAAATGGATTAAGAAGAAGGGAAGCATCATTTCCTGATAAGATGCTGGGCAGAAAAAAGTATGTCACTACAAAGGACATGATCAACAGTGCCAAATGCTGCAGAAAAAGTAAGTAATGTAAGAAGCAGAAAGTATACAGGAATTTAGATTCAATTGTTCACTAAACAATTTCTGTGCTTGAGAATGGAACTTAGACTGCAGCAGATTGAGGAACAACTTGGATTGCTTCTCAGCTATTTGGCCAAGATCAAGTGTAGTATCTGTCCTTATTAGCTTAATATCTGATATTTCTCTATCTGAGAAAGCAATATTAAGTGGATTTTTGGAAATGGATGGTGAGCTTGCTCTATCTACTACATGCATCATTCTGGTATTGCAGTACTTCCAGGAAAGATGTACTGCCACTCTCAGTAAAAAAAAAAAAAAAAAAAAGAGGAGAAAAACCTGTAGATAAAGTACAGAGTGAAATGAAGGGTACAGCTATAGATGCGTAGTAACTTAATATCTACCCATCTGCTGTGGCTTGTTAGTAAACTCACACATGAACTAGGGCATTCTCTCCCCTGCAGCCTGCTAGTGCTCCTCTAGTGTGCTTGGCTATTGTAGGTTGCTAGGCAATGATCCCATGCTTACATTGTCCCCACTAATACACAGAATGGAATTACACATGTGTTTAGTTACAACTCTTGTCAAATGCTTCCCTCTCAGAGCCATAAAACCAAGAAAAGAAAAAAAGGCATGGCAGTAGTTAGGTTAATAAATCAGGATTTTGAACAAGCCTATCTGAAGCTGGTTTTTGACTGAGTGACCTCTGAATTCAAGGATAACAAATTATAGACCTGACCCAGGGCAAATTAATTAAGAGGTTTAATTGAATATAGTTTCAAAGAGGTACTGTTTTGTTTTGTTTCTTTTTGAGACAGAGTCTCATTATGTCACCCTCGGTAGAGTGCTCTGGCATCACAGCTCACAGCAACCTCAAACTCTTGGGCTTAAGTGATTCTCTTGCCTGAGCCTCCCAAATAGCTGGGACTACAGGTGCCCACCACAAAGCCAAGCTATTTTTTTTTTTTTATTGCAGTTGTCATTGTTGGTTAGCTGGCCCAGGCCGGGCTTAAACCTGCCAGCCTCAGTGCATGTGGCTGGCACTGTAACCACTGTGCTACAGGTACTGAGCCTAAGAGGTACTGGGTTTTGGGGGGGGGGTTTAAATTTTTTTTTAGAGACAGAGTCTCACTTTGTCACCCTTGGTAGAGTGCTATGAGGTCACAGCTCACAGCAACCTCCAGCTCTTGGGCTAAGGCAATTCTCTTGCCTTAGCCTCTCAAGTAGCTGGGACTACAGGTGCTTGCCACAACACTCGGCCACTTTTTTGTTGCAGTTTGGCCTGAGCCAGGTTCAAACCCACCACCCACGGTATATGGGGCTGGTGCCCTACCCACTGAGCCACAGGTGCCACCCCCGGTACTGTTTTTTAAAAGTAGGTCTGTGCTTGGACATTCCTAAACATATTACAGATAGGTTGATTAATTCACTTATACATTTGCTCAATAAATAATCATTCCTCATTATGTACCAGGCACTATGCTAAGCACTAGAATTCTTGTTCAGGATGATCTTCCTAGACTCTTCCTAGAATTAAGAGCCTTTCAAACCCTCCCCTGACATGTACACCTTGCCACTCTACTAACCCACTTTCTAACCTGCAGAGACCTATTCAGGCATTATGGACATAAATGCTTTCAACTAAATAAGTAGGTACACAGAATTCCTTAAACATATTTTGAAAGGTCTAGCCTTATAAGTGACTTTTATAGTTTTCTACTCTTAGTGCATGGCCCACAGCTGGGACAGCCTCAGTACAAAACCTATTTAAGAGTGTAAAAAGAAATGAATTAAATATAACACACATTGTAAGAAGCCGTAGCAGGTTCTTTTTTCATAAGGTGGCATATGGCATTAATGGCACTGGCTGCTGATAAAACAGAGATAGTTGATAAGCTATATGATATTCTCTTTAAACACAGGCCCTCTATGAAACTTAGTTGCCCTTGTCTTATTATTCAGATTTCTTAACATTTGTATGATAGAGAAGAAGAAAAGACGACTGGAATTAAAATTCAATAGATACATAAAAAGGCAGTTTCCTACAAAACTACATTAATCTAGGACTGTATAATCAAAATAGAACCGAGCAAACTGATAGTTTAAAAAAAATTCTCAAAATGGGTGGTGCCTGTGGCTCAGTGAGTAGGGTGTGAGCCCCATATACGGAGGGTGGCAGGTTCAAACCTGGCCCTGGTCAAACTGCAACAATAACAGAAAAAAATAGCCAGGCACTGTGGCAGGCGCCTGTAGTCCCAACTACTTGGGAGGCTGAGGCAAGAGAATTGCCTAAGCCCAAGAGCTGGAGGTTGCTGTGAGCTGTGACGCCACAGCACTCTACTGAGGGCGACAAAATAAGACTCTCTCTAAAAAATTAAAAAAAAAATTCTCAAAATGCAAGGTGAGCTCACAGCCTGAAAAAGAGACTAATCAGGATAAAGAAATGAGGAATTGACATGGTGCATTTAACCATAGTATTTTCTATGCAAAGACACATATTTGAGTGCATTGTGGGAGTCTCTTGTCAAGCTAACACGACTTTAATTTTGACAAGTACATAACAATGTTAAAGACATTTCCTTTGACATGTTGAAATTCCAATAACAGTTCCTGTTCCTACTTTGTATATACCCACACATACACACACATATTCACAAAGTGGGGATTATTGAATAAATAAATACACTGTGTTGCATTTGATATCACAACAACCAACTGCAGTGTTTTCTGTACATACCAACTACTGGGATGAATAGACCTAAAAAAAGTAAACACACTTCCCTCTACCATACACTGAAAAGAAGTGAGAGAAAGTGAAAGTACAAGAACAGGGTACACTACACTATGCTTGATAAATTACGTGATGGAATGCACGTGAAGTTTGGTAGGTGCAAATTTGGTGCCACAAATTGATTAAAGTGAACACCTAATTAAATTCATAGCAAATTGTACCTAGATCACAATTCTTTTTGGTATGTTTAAAATGAAAGAGTTAATTTATATACCTGGCCCAAGTGATTAAGGTAAAGGCATAGAATATATATGGGGTATTGGTGGTAGAAATTTAGAGTGAGGAGGAAGTAAAATCTGAAAAATAAGAGATGAGGGCAAGTGAAAAGGGACAGATAGACTTGCCAGAAAGAAAATTTTGAAAGTTAGTGAAGATGTAAAAATAGTCCTACATTTATAAGAAATATGAAATAAGTGTTAGAAAATTTGGTTCTTTTTTTTTTTGTGTGTGTGTGTGTTTTTCTTTTTGTTTTGAGACAAAGTCTCACTCTTTTGTCCAGGCTAGGGTGCTATGGTGTCTGTCAGCCTAGCTCATAGCAGCCTCAAACTCCTAGGTTCAAGCCATCCTGCCTCAGCCTCCTAAGTAGGTGGAACTTTAGGCACACACCACAATATTCAGCTAATTTTTCTATTTTTAGTAGGGACGGGGAATCTCGCTCTTGCTCAGACTGGTCTCGAACTCCTAAACTCAAGTGAGCCTTGGCCTCCCAGATTGCTAGAATTATAGGCGAAAGCCACGACATCCAGCCAGAAAGTTTGGTTCTTGATGAGTATTACAATGTGTATTAATAATAATAAATAGTAAATAATTACCCTTAATTGGTTTAAAAGACAGAAAAACATTTTGGAAAAAAGGCACGCACCTGAAAGTTATAACTAGTATCTATTTAGCAAGTCATATTTTAGAAAATTTTAATAATTATTATAATTCAGGGTGGCACCTGTGGCTCAAGGAGTAGGGTGCCAGCCCCATATATTGCAGGTGGCAGGTTCAAACCCAGTCCCAGCCAAAAATTGGAAAAAAATTATTATAATTCAGTCTAGTCCAGCCTAGTATATACTAAACACTCAATACTTTTAAGTAGAATTGAAGGGAACTGTTAAATTTTAAATATTATAAGAATTTCTGGCTGGCGCCATGGCTCATGCTTATAATCTTACCACTCTGGCTCTTGGGTGCTGGACACACTATGAGAGGGACATTACCTAACAAATGCAAACATTGTAACCCTAGTTTTTTGAGCTCTCACAATAATCTGGAGGAAAATAATCTGGGGTAACAAAAGTCCTAGCACTCTAATCTAGATATGCAGTGAAATCTTTTACAAACAGAAATTCTTTTTTTTTTTCTTTTTGAGATAGGACCTCACTCTGTTGCCCAGGCTGGAGTGCCTGGCAGGAGGATCCTTCGAGTTCAGGAATTGGAGACCAGCCTGAACAAGGGGAAGAGATTAATGTTTTGTCTACTTGCTTGTTGCCTTTTTAGTCCTGTAACCTCATAAAATTTCAATCTGCATAATTTTCTTCTTTTTTAAATTTTATTTCAGAATATTGCAGGGTACAAACATTTTGGTTATAAAAATTACTTTTGTATTATTTGATCAAAGTTCTAAGTGTGTCTATCACCCTGATAGTGTGCATTGTACCTGTTGGATGTGAATTTACTCATCTCTTCCTAATCCTCTACCTATTTGATTTTCTTTCTCTGAGTGGCGCCTGTGGCTCAAAGAAGTAGGGCACTGGCCCCATATGCCAGAGGCGGTGGGTTCAAATCCAGCCCTGGCCAAAAACTGAAAGAAAAAAAAAAAAAGAGTTGGGAAAGCCAAGCTTTGGACTAGGTTCCCGATTCAGCTTTGATTTTCTTTTTCTTTCTTTCTTTTTTTTTTTTTTGAGACAGAGTCTCAACTATTTCACCCTCACCCTCGGTAGAGTGCCATGGCATCACAATTCACAGCAATCTCAAACTCTTGGGCTTAAGCAATTCTCTTGCCTCAGTCAACCAGTGGCTGGGACTACAGGTGCCTGCCACAATGTGCAGCTTTTGTTGTTGTTGTTATTGCTGACATTGTTGTTTAGCAAGCCCTGGCTGGGTTCGAACTCACCAGCCCCCACGCATGTGGCTGGCGATCTAACCACTGAGCTCTAGGCGCCAAGCCACCTATTTGATTTTTGATGAATGTTTTTTCCATATGTGCACATAAGCATTGCTTTCAGTCTGTACAATTACATAAAATTTGGGTAAAAGATGGGGCAAGAGGTGGCTCAAGCAGCTAAGGCGCCAGCCACATACACCTAAGGTGGCGGTTCGAATCCCCAGCCTGGGCCCGCCAAACAACAATGATGGCTGCAACCAAAAAATGGCCAGGCGTTGTGGCGGGCACCTGTGGTCCCAGCTACTTGGGAGACTGAGACAAGAGACTCGCTTGAGCCCAGGAGTTGGAGGTTGCTGTGAGCTGTGATGCCATGGCACTCTACCCAGGGGGATAGCTTGAGGCTCTGTCTCCAAAAAAAAAAAAAAAAAAAAAGATGGGGCAAGAAGTTAAGTTTTAGATCAAACAGAACAAATATATGGTCAAATATAACAGTAAAAAGAATAAACAGGACTGGCTTGGCGCCTGTAGCACAAAGGTTATGGTGCTGGCCACATACACCCACGCTGGTGGGTTCAAACCCAGCCTAGGTCAGCTAAACAACAATGACAACTGCAACAAAAAAATAGCTGGGCATTGTGGCTGGTGCCTATAGTCTCAGCTACTTGGGAGGCTGAGGCAAGAAAATCGCTTAAGCCCAAGAGTTGGAGGTTGCTGTGAACTGTAACACCACGGCACCTACTGAGGGTGACATAGTGAGACTCTGTCTCAAAAAAAAAGAATAAACAGGACCAATAACAATAAGCAGTTAAATCACTAGAGTTTTTCGTTTTATTTTTGTATCCCTGGAATTTCTGCTAGGTGTCAGTTCTCTTAGATAAATTTTCTCTTTTGTTAAGTACAAGAAAAATAGTCATGAAGTTGCATCAAAAGCATTAATAGAAGGTGAAGGGAATACATTTTAAGCTATTTCCCAAGTTGCATTTAAAATACCAACTGTGACTATATTTTTAAAATGCAAAATCTTGAAGAATCCCATCCCTAATGAAAATTTAATGATAGTTTTATATTCTACTATGATGTAGAGCAGTGGTTCTCAACCTGTGGGTTGCAACCCCTTTGTAACAATGAAAATACATCCTGCATATCAGATATTTACATTCAATTCATAACAGTAGCAAAATTACAGGTATGAAGTAGCAATGAAAATAATTTTATGGTTGGGGGTCACCACAACATGAGAAACTGTATTAAAGGGTCACAGCATTAGGAAGGTTGAGAACCACTGATGTAGAGGGAAGACAAGTTCTCTACCTTGAGATCTGATTTCATGCGTTGCTTCTTCTGCCCCATCATTGCTGATCTCTGTTACAGAACCACCTTGTATATGCTGTGGATTCTTTGAAAGGAGAAAAGAAACATCAGTTTCAAAATTACTTGCTTTTCCTCAAAGTTGCATCAATTCTTTCAATTAAAGCAGAGTTAGCCATTGGAGTTAACCAAACTTTCCTATTTCATTTTTCTAGGATCTAATTCTGTGTATTAGAAACAAAGCAGTAATCACAGTCTATTTACTGCATTCACAAGATGAAATGCATTGGCTCAATATGTCATTATATCTTCCTATTGCTAACAAAGTGACATGTTGGAAATATCATTTTCTTTCTTTCTTTCTTTCTTTTTTGTTTTGCGACAGAGTCTCAAGGTGTCACCCTGGGTAGAGTGCTATAGCATCACAGCTCACAGCAACTTCAAACTCTTGGGCTTAAGTGATTGTCTTGCCTCAGCCTCCCAAGTAGCTGGGACTATAGGCACCCACCACAACACCTGGCTATTTTTTGGATGTAGTTGTCATTGTTGTTTGGCAGGCCTGGGCCAGATTTGAACCCACCAGTGCTGGTGTATGTGGCTGATGCTCCAGCTGCTAAGCTATAGGCGCTGAGCCTTGGGAATATCATTTTAGATGTACATTAATCCTTGAATCATACCATTCTTCATAGAAATATAATTTGAGACCATTACATAGGGAAATCAGACCTTTGGAAATGCTACTGTTTTCTTTCGCTAGCCTTCTGTGTTTGTGCTGAAAAGAAAAACATTTTTTCTCATAGAGAAAATTAAAGGTTAATTTTATGAATAATAGTGAAAAAATAATCTTTTGTACTCATGTTGATATACTTTTAAAAATGGTAATAGGATTTTTAAAAAATTTCCATTAGTTAACTTAGTGGCAAATCTATATAATTGTTTTCAATTGCCTCCCCTGTCCATAAAATGTTCATACTTATTGTAGACTTATATTTATTTTAACACAAAGTTACTTAACATGGAAATTACATTTTCAGCATGATAGTAAAATTACCCTAAAAACTGGTCATTATTGCACTTAATAGTTCTGATTTTAGAAAGCAACCTTTATTTCTTTGTAATTAATTATTAATAGTTCTTCACAAATAATTTACCTGTCAATGGGAAATTCCTACAACTTACTCAAATAGGTCAGCTAAACATGAATTTGTTCTTTTCCATGACCCATTTTGTTTATCTTTTGAATACCCACATCTTTGGGGGTTTTTTGAGACAGAATTTCATTATGTCACCCTCACTAGAGTGCTGTCACAGCTCACAGTACCCTCAAAGTCTTGGGCTTAAGCAATTCTCTTGCCTTAGCATCCCAAGTATCTGGGACCACAGGTGCCTACCATTTCACCTGGCTACTTTTTTGTTGTTGTTGTCAGTTGTCATTGTTGTTTAGCAGGCCCAGGCTGGGTTCAAATCCTCCAGCCCCAGTGTATGTGGCTGGCGCCCTAACCACTGACCTACAGGTTCCAAGCTATCTTTTCTTTTTTTTAATAAGAAAATTAATTTATCCAGCTCTCCAGCATTAACATATGATTATTTATGAAGACTCTGCCCTATAAAGTTCTTTTACCTCAGTTGAGTCCTGTTTCTTTTCGTCATCCTCTTTTCCATTTTCCTAAAATGGAAATAGTGTTAGTAAGTGGTATCTGAAAAGAGATAGGGATTAAACTATAATACCATCTTATGCTTTAACATTGCAAGCTTTTTATTTAAATTTTTTTCATATAATGAATATATATCATATCAAATAAAATTACATGAAGTAGAGTATTAACAAGTTCAAGCAGTAACATGCTTATTATATGTAATTAAGGAAGGCCAGCAAACCAGAAGCAGGTCAGAGTGAGCCAACAATTATTTTTACCACCTTTTTCAAAATTTTCTGTCAAAAGGTTTCTGTCAAAATCTTACATAGAATACTTCAAAGAGAAATAATTAAATGATAGGCTATGCTATGGCATTTTAATTTTCATAAGAATGTTAAATCTCAAATCCTTTCATAATGGTTAGAAAACTTATGAGAGACAGGAACCTGAGCAGGTTTGGCTTTCTCTTGAGATGTTGACTCAGCCATCTGAACCAGTAAAAGATGTCACTAAATGGTATGAAAAAGTATTACCAGACCAGTGTTAATAACAAAAACAGAGAAAGAAAACATTAGCACATAACAAAAAGTGCACTGGAAGATCAAAATCTCAGTCACCCCAACTCCCACCTCACCCCACCGTTCTATTGAATGGCAGTAAGTTCTCAACTGTTGAACTTCTCAAACTGTACTGCTGTTATTACTGTTATTACTGACCAAAACTAGATCAATGTTCAGAGAGACAAGAAAACTCACCATAGTAATCATTACTATCATCATTAAAAAAAAAACAAAACACTAAATAGCTGCAGTAATGCAATTGAATTGTTAACATTATCATCCTCATTCATTTTTGAAATAATAATCAAGGTAAGGTAAAGTAAAATTGAATGGCTGCCTAATTCATGTGAGAAAAGTAGACAATAGACAAACAATCTCTCTAAAAAACATTTTTGGTGGGGAAGACTTCTAGGGGAATATGATTCATCTGGTTTATTTATATGGAGGAATTAAAATGGATAATTGCCAGATCTCTACTTCACTGCAAATGACTGCAGATTCAGTCACAGATCATCAAATCACTGCTGTGCCAAAAATCATTTAAGAGTTTGTGTATATAGCAGCTAGGTGTTGTATAAAAAGTAAATTATATATCTACACACTGTCTCTGCCTCCAGGGCAGTTATAAACTAGGGACTCTTTAATTTGAAATATTTTGTACACAATGTTTTGCATGGGTGGGGAACCTGAGGCTTTAAGGAGACCTGTGGTCTTCCCAGTCCTTAAATGTAGCCTTTGACTGAGTCCAAATTTTACATAACGAATCTTTTTATTAAAGGGGTACAGCAGAGAATGATGGTTGTCTTGCCTCATTTGGTGCTTAAAAAAGAACAATCTTGAAATCAGAAGGCCACAGGCTCTATTCCCCCCTGCTGGAGTACTTGCTTTGCTTTTTATCAGCATAGCCCATGTTCTAGTTGAATAAACTGAAAGTACTGCTTTTGGAGACAACAAATTCTAACATTTAAAAATAGCTGCCTTGAAGCCTTTTCAAAGCACATCATAAATAATAAATAACATAAAATAGATACATGTAATAGGTCCCAATTGTACATTTTCACAGCCTGCTTTCTTTGCTCATGGTGTCCATCTCGTGAAATTGTTAAGATACCTCCTTTCATTTCTTTTTAAATCTGTTTTGTTTAAATGCACCCAGATAAATTTAACTCATTAAAGGCTTATTGGGTGCCTTCTACACGTAGGCAAACATTGGAGTTAAAAGCAATAAGACCTTCCTTTTTGAAGAGTTCTCAGTCTAGTGAGGGAAAAAGATGCAATTCAACCTGCAAAGTGCAAGGGTAGAAATACAGACAAAATGTTAAGAAACAAAGAAGAATACACAATTAATTTTCCTGGGGCATTCAGGGCCACTTTCACAGAGAAATAGATTTCAAGTGGATTGTAAATGACCAGTAAGAAGCTGGATGCGGTGACTCTCACCTGTAGTTGCAGGATTTTGGGAAACAGAGGCAAGGAGAATAGCTTTCTTTAGCCCATGAGTTTGAGGTTATTGTGAACTAGGTGCTATGTTTGTGCCACTGCGCACCAAACTGGGTGAAAGAGTGAGATACTATAAAACAAAAAACAAAACAAAACCAAAAAAGCTAGTAGAAATTTTGGGGAAGGAAACAGGGAAGTTTCTTATACAAACTGCAGTTACGTACAAGAAAGTGGTAGATGATGAGGCTAAAAAGTTAACTATAGTCCATCTGTGAAGAATTATTCATGCTAAGTCAAGAAGTTTGGATTTTATTCTGTGGTTTACAAAAATTATTTTAATTTTTCTTATGGAGATAGAGTCTCAAACTCCTGCTACCTCTGCCTCCCAAAGAGTTGGGATTATAAGCAAGAACCACTGTGCCTAGCATTATTCTAAGTTTTTTAAGCATAGGAGAGATGTGTTGAAATTGGTATTTTCAAAATGTTGATTCCTCCAGGAACATAGAGGATAGACTGAAAGTGTGAAAAACTGGTGGAAGAGAGAATGAAGGTAAATTATCCACCTTAAATGCTGTACCTGAAGTGAATACCTCTTTGTCCCTAGCTCTAGCCTAGGCTATGACAGACATTGTCAGTATCCCAACCATATCCCATGAACTCCACCCCTTCGGTACATGCAGATAAGCACCTGATGGCTTTCCATCAGTCTAAATGTGGAGACAGGCCAGAAGTGCTTGGGAGGTTACAGCCATGAGAGAGGCCCCCAGGCAATGGTAGATAGGGAGTTGCATATAGTCTTATGGGTGGGACATTTCTGAGGCATGTTCTATACTGTCCTCTAGTTCTCCAGTCACAATGAGCCTCAGTTGCTCACAGCGTAACCTGCCTGATAATGCGTTTGTCTGGCTTCCTTCACTTTCTTATGTTACTTCCCTACTCTCTTAACCACTGTTTCTCGGAAGCACTTCTCAAATGTACTTGCACTCAAATCCTTAGAAGAGGGTCTTTTCTGGGGGAACCCAAACTAAAACACATACAATCATTAGGATAGGGGGCATAGGTATAAGGAATGAAAGAAGAGAAATTAATGCTCACTGCATCTCCTTTTCTCAAGTGGATAGTGATGTCATTGAGTAAAACGAGAAGAAGAGAAAAACAAGTCTGAGGAATGATACAGAAGTTTCAGACTTTGAGTTTAGAGGTGTTTTATTTACTCAATCTTTTGATAGAAGTTTCCAGTAGGAGTTTGAAGGCCATCTAATATATTATGATGCATTAGCAGGAAAACATATAGAATCAAGTCCACTGAAAAATGATGGTGACATTATCCAATCAGAATAACATTACCTTGCATTTTAATTATTCAAAGTGCACAATTTTGGCACATCTTACACTCCATCCATGAAATTCTGGAGTCATTCCACTTAGGTTGTTGGCTGTAAGACAAGGTTGTTAGCTATAAGGCAGAACTACTATGAATCTAGTCAAAGAACCTTCACGTTCACTCCTAGTAGATTTGTAACTTGGTGAACTGCAGCATTTGGCAACATAATTTGAAAGACTTTCAATCATATATGATAGAGTAGTCAATCATCCTTGAGGAAAGCATTTCACAGTATAAAAGAAAAATCATAAATCACTCTCATTTCCTAGACTCACAGAAGATAAGGCTGGGCACAGTGGCTCACACCTGTAATCCCAGCACTTTGGGAGTCAAAGACAGGAGGATTGCTTGAGTCCAGGAGTTTGAAACTGCAATAAGCTATGTCATGCCACTATACTCCAGTTTGGGTAATAGGAGTGGCATTCTGTCTAAAAAAAAAAAAAAAAAAAGAGAGAGAGAGAGAGAGAAATGGCTAAGAACTATTTTTTACTTAGATTTCTTGAGTCTTAAAACCCTAAGTATTCCTAGAAGGTTGTATTTTCAGGAGGATACTAGTAGAGCTTATCCAAGGAAAACAGCTAGGAGTAGAAAAAAAGGCTGAAGATAGAAAAACTTTTGGTGACAAACATTTAAAAGTAGGGCTTAAGAAGAGCCAGACTGAAAGTGGTAGATAAAAGGGTCCAGGAAGCTGAAGCCAGTCAAGGTCAAGGTCAGTAGTGTCAATAGCTTCTCTAAAAAGAAATCAAGGAGGGTAAGGTGTAAAGAGATCATTACTGACAAATCACTGGTGACTTCTGTGAGAGGCATTACACCAATGCCTGATATATATCGTCTAATTTCCCCTAAAGCCTTATTAAATAAGTACTGAAACAGCATTAAAACCCTTATTTTAGTATGATAAAACAGAGAGTTTAAGTAATTTGCCCAAGATCACACAGTTGGTAGGTAAATTCAAGCCAATTTCCTAAGACTAGTCTTATAACCACTAGTTCAACTAGTGAGTGCTCAACACAACACTCAGTAGAATGCTGAATGCAAGAGTTGAACAGTGAATGGAAAGTTAAGTTGTAGAGATGGAGTGGTAGACTACACCTTGAAGAAGTTCCTAGCAGGTTGGAACTACTATATATACTTATTTATGGGAGTTGAAGACAAATGACATCATTGACCTAAAATGTAAACTTCTCAGCTCGGCACCTGTGGCTCAATCGGCTAAGGCACCAGCCATGTACACCTAAGGTGGCCGGTTCGAATCCCCAGCCCGGGCCCGCCAAACAGAAATGATGGCTGCAACCAAAAAATGGCCGGGCTTTGTGGCAGGCACCTGTGGGCCCAGCTACTTGGGAGGCGGAGGCAGGAGACTCACTTGAGCGCCCAGGATTTGGAGGTTGCTATGAGCTATGATGCCATGGCACTCTACTCAGGGGGATAGCTTGAGGCTCCGTCTCAAAAAAAAAAAAATGTAAACTTCTCTAAATGTTGGTACCCTGTTCTCCAAATGTTTTCACAGAGTCGGTTATTAATCCACATAGCAAAAAATTTAAGAGTGTCAACTATGTATAAAATCATATATATCAAATATATACATGTAAAATTCTTCCAAGTTGCCTGGATCCTGAGATATTATATTATATATATCATATATACATAGTCATGACATATATTTGCAATCCTGTGATCATATATTCCTGTGATATGATGTGTATATGCCCCTGGTTCCTGATACAGAGCTCCTGAATCCCTTGTATGCAGGAACTCTAGGAAAATATTTTGTTCCAATATTTGGTCTTTGACCATGGTTCCTGAAACAGAACTCTTAAGACCTTTGTAATTTCCTGATTGGGTGGGGGGTGCCCTGAGACAGAGTTCCTACATCCCTTGGAATTTCCTGGGTGATGAGCTTCTTTTTTTGTTTGTTTTGTTTTTAGAGAATAAGATCTCACCATATTGCCCAGGCTGATCCTGACTCCTGGCAATCCTCCCACTGCAACCTCCCAAGTAATTAGGACTACAGATGCAAGCCACCATGCCCAGCCAGCATCTTTTGTTCTAATGAGGTGCTTCCTTCCTTTCTTCCTTCCTTCCTCCTCTCCCTTTCTCTCTCTCTCTCTCTTTTTCCCTCTTTCATTGACAGACTCTCTGTTGCCCTAGGCTAGAGTGCCGTGGTATCATCACAGCTCAGAGAAACCTTAAACTCTTGGGCTCAAGCCATCCTCTTGCCTCAGCTCCAAAGTAGCTGGGACTACAGGAACCCACCACAACACTAAGCTAGTCTTCCTGCCTCCCTTCCTCCCTCTCTCTCTCTCTCTCTTTCTCTCTCTTTCTCTGTTTCTCTCTTTCTTTCTTTCTTTTTTTTTTGAGACAGAGCCTCAAGCTATCCCCCTGGGTAGAGTGCCATGGCATCACAGCTTATAGCAACCTCCAACTCCTGGGCTCAAGCGAGTCTCCTGCCTCCGCCTCCCAAGTAGCTGGGACCACAGGCGCC
>CAUYQV010168004.1:0-15920 GCA_963574575.1 Galagoides demidoff | reverse complement strand
AGACACTTTGGCTTTGCTGGAACCTTTTATAAGGAATTTTCAGGTCGGACGTTCTCAAGAGCCTTTTGTGAGCCCAGGTTTCCTCTGTGCCATAAGATACCTGTATATATTGGGTACATTCCTCTTCTTTTGAGGTTCCCCACACACCTTCTGATTCCTCAGACCTGACAGCAAGTGACCTTTGTTACTTACTACGGATCTGGGAAGGGTACTGATGGGTATCTGGCCAGTTTTCTAAAGGGCTTTTATTATTGGCCTTATAAAGTCAACCTTAGTTCCTTAACACAGTCTGGACACCTCTGGAAATGTTATTCCAACCAAAGCTTTGGTAGAATAACTAGTGCTTTCATTAAGTCCTATAGAACAAAACAGATTCTTATTGAACTTATGCAAATAATTACATTGTTAGAAATTAAGAATACTTACAAATTCCGGAGAAATTAAGGAGAGAGAGAAATGCTTGTTTTAAACTCTGCTTATAAGTACATACATTGCTGAAAAGCTACAAATAGCTCAAAAGACAGAGAATTATTTTCTTGACTTTTGGAAAACAGAACACGGAAGGAACCGATTATATTGTAAACAAAAAGCCATAATAAACTGGTAACAGATTTTTGTTCTGTTTGAAGTTAGATTAGTAACATTTATAGACAAGTTAACTTTTCAATAAAAGTTCTAAAGATCTGCTTTTAGTCCAAAGGTAGTTATTGACAATATATTAGGACAGGCCAATGCTTTATAATATTGGAACATATATATATAATTATAACCCATACAAAATTAATTACCATTTTATATTTGACAATGTTTCCTGTACATTTTTAATAAATTAAGTGAGTTCAATTTGTTTTTGTATGTCTCTTTGTGGTCTTAATATTTTAAAAAGACTAAGTTTAAAGTTGTTATTTTGTTTTCTGGGCTGAATTCAATCCTGCCACACTCAAATTTAGACTTTTGATTTCGGAAGGTTTGTTGAATATCAAAAGGCTTAAAACCTTGATTCAAATAAGATTACATGTTAAAAGATTTTAAAGGAAATACATAGTTAATTGGATCACATGTAAATTTTTTCATAAATTTTTTCATTTAACTTGCAGACAATCTATAAACATTCACAACCTTCTTTAACTTTTGTCCTGCTTTTCACTTTCTTATACAATCATTCTGTTTCAGGACAAAATTTACTACACAAGATTCTTTCTTTACATCATGCCATTCTTCTTTCTAATTTTTCTTACTATTAAAATTCTCTACAACAGAATCTCAGTTCACTTAGAAGTCCTCTGTTTACTTAACCACACTGATAATTAGAAGATTTACATTTTAAACAACTAAATGATTACATTTTATAAATGAGAGACATTTTATAATATTGATACAGGATTTTCCACTCAGAGTTGGACGGAACCCCTATTTTTAGGCTCAGATAGACTCAGATATTAGACTCCCATTTCTGGATACAAACCCCTTGAGCCCCAACCAGGTCTTGATGGGGGGGGCTCCCTCCCACATAGGATTGTAAAAGGAGTTTTCCTTATTATATACAGGATGTTCCAGGTCCAGTAGAGGGTGAAGGGGAGGGGAGACACCCAGTCCCTGCCAGACTTTAGTATGAGTTTAGTTCTCTCTTTCCCTGGGGAATTGGGTTGTAGTGGCTAATAGGATTTTGGCTAATTCCTGGGTCTGCTGCCTGATTAATATTTCCCTCCTTTTTTCCTGGGTCTCTCTATTATTGTACACTTTTTCAGCTACTTCTAGTAAGTCCTTAAGGGACTTTTCTCCTAGCTTATCTAACTTTTGTAATTTCTGCCTGATATCTGGGGCAGATTGGTTGACAAAGAACATGATGACTGCTGCCCAATTCTCTTCTGCCTCTGGGTTCATGGGGGTATAAGTGTGGAAAGCCTCCATAATTCTTTTAAGGAAAGCATCTGGGGACCCTGTCTTTTTCTATTGTACATTTCCTACCTTACTATTGGTTGGCTTCCTGGTAGCCTTATGGAGCCCTCCCATTAGAGTCTGGTGGTACATCTGGAGTCTCTCCTTACTTTCAGGGGTATTAAAGTCCCATTCTGGATGAGTCAAGGGGAAAGCAGCATCAATCAAGGCCTGGTTAGTGGTGGGCAGTCTGTCCGGGCCGAGTACCAACCGCTGGGCCTCAGTCAGGATGCGGTTCCGTTCCTCAGTGGTAAACAGGATCTGTAATAACTGTTGGCAATCTTTCTGGGTAGGGAAGTGGGTCAAGATTATAGAGTTTAATAGGTCAATGAAGACTGAGGGTTTTTCAGAGAACTTGGGGTTTGTAGTTTCCAGTTGTATAAATTACTAGTGGCAAAGGGCCAGTAATACATGGGGGACCTGCCACGATCATCAGGTGGGAGCCCTGAGGCCCTCAGGGGGAGGACGGTGGAGTCAGGGGTTGGGCATGTGTGGCTTCTGGTGTGGGATGGGCTTGCCCGACCTGTCACCTCCCCTGATGGCTGAGACCCCCTCCGGCAGCTACTGCCTCTCCTGGTGGCTGAACTTCCCCTCCAGTAGCCTCGACCACAAGAGCAACTGCAGGAACCACAGGGGCTTGGTAAGGGGGAGGACATATGTTTTTGTCCTTCCTGTAGAAATAAAATTTGAGTGGCACCTAGTATGGATTTTAATCACTTTGGGGGGGGGTCTGGGGGGTCTTCAACTAGATCCTGCCACACGGTGATGTAAGGGACCTGGTCTGGGTGCCCATTGTTAGTCTTATAGACAATACTTTTGACCTGGCAAATAATGGGGAGATGGAATGTTCCCTCGGGTGGCCACCGTACACTGAAGGTGGGCCACTCGTTTTTACAAAAAGTGATGAGGCGTCCGGGGGAAATGGAGAACCCATACTCCCTGGCAGTTTTTATAATCTTGAAAATGGTGCAGTACTAGGGTCAATGTTACTAAGTTATTTTGGCCTATGATTAAACTGGTTTTTAGTAAAGTGAGAAAAAGGAAAATTTCACAGAGTGAGAGAAAGAGGAAGTTCTTAGCAGAGTGAGAGAAAGAGGAAGTTCCTAGCACAGTGAAAGAGGAAGTTCACAGCAGAATAAGAAAAAGGAAAATTAGAGTAATGAAGATTATAATTCCAGCCCCCAGAATTACAATTTTAGACAGATTAGTCAGAGGAGGATTGGGCTGGGGTGCGTCAAGAATTAGGGTGACCTCTTCCTCTTCTGAGTGGGCTGTTAGTGGGATGTCTGCCCTCCACAGACCCGTATATATTAGAAACTACTAAGTCTAGTCTTCTGAGAGGACTCTAAGAAAGACTTTATACTTACACTCTATAATGTAGACAAGTTGGACACAAGGAATAACAAATACAAAACACTAATAAAAGAAATCAGGGCTTCCAGGCCCTTAAATAGTCATTCCTCTCAATTCCCCCCTTTCCCAGGAGACTTGTGGTTGACAGGCCCTCATGAGATTTACATTTTTGATTTTATTTTATTTTATTTTTATTTTTTGAGATGGAGCCTCAAGCTATCCCCATGGGCAGAGTGCCATGGCATCACAGCTCATAGCAACCTCCAACTCCTGGGCTCAAGCGAGTCTCCTGCTTCCGCCTCCCAAGTAGCTGGGACCACAGGCGCCCACCACAACACCCGGCCATTTTTTTTTTTGGTTGCAGCCATCATTGTTGTTTGGCGGCCCAGGCTGGGGATTCGAACCCGCCATCTGAGGTGTACGTGGCTGGCACCTTAGCCGCTTGAGCCACAGGCGCCGAGCCTACATTTTTTATTTTAGATTCAAAAGGGTCATCTAGAGCTCACTAGACTGCTCAGACCACAACACTTTTTAAGGCATGGCTTTTCTGCCTAAATTTTTGGGACTTTCCACTTTATTTGTATATTCTTTAGTTTAATAAAATGTCATTTTATTATTATCTGTGGCCCAGTCTCAATTTTTAAATTCTTGAGACCAAAAACTTGAAATAGGGAAGAAGGGCACACTCATATGTTTGTTTTACTTCCACTTATTGTTACTCAGCTTAGTCATTCTTTAAGCACTCACACGCACACAATTTTGGGCAGCTTTAAATTCTCACTTAAGCTGCTATTTAGTTATAAGAAGCAAACTAATACTTTTCTAGGTCCTATGAGAGGAGATCCTTCTCCACCCTCGGAGTTCTCTCAGTCACACCATAACCATACACTCTTACACATTTTTACAGAGGAGATAATCAAATTCTTCTTTTACTAAAATTGTGGTGGGCTTCATAGGGATCTTACTTTATTTCGGATGTCCTGGCGCCACCTATTACCGGTTCTTCTCTGGCGCTCAGCCTCCGTGATGACCCGCACCAGGGAGCTCACCAGCTGAGTCTCAACCAGATGTTCCTCTAGGAGAATTGGTCCCAGGAGCGCTCTGAGGGCCGCATGGCCAGACCAGGAGGAGTTCCCCATAGGGGTGATCGGCGGTGCCGGCAGAACCGGACCCAAATTGACTTAGTAAATGACAGGGAGGTGGAAGGTCCCTTCAGGTGGCCTCCCCACATTGAAAGTGGGCCACCCATTTCTACAAAAGGTGATGAGATGGCGGCAGGAGATGGAGAATCCATATCCCTTAGCCTTTTCTTTATAATCTTGAAAATGATGTAGTACTAAAGACAACGGGGTTGAGTTAACCTGCCCCATAATAAGGAAAATTCACAGCTAAGACTGTAGAAAAATAAAAAGGAGAGGTTTTTCTTTGCAAGGGATAAAAAAGGGGAACTTCCTAAAAGAGACAAAGAGGGGGACCCCCCCCCTTTCCAGAAGGGTGCTGAAAAGAGGAAGTTCTTTGTTGGGTGGTGAAAGGGAAAGTTCACAGTAAGATGAGAAAAAGGAGAATTAAAGCAATTAGGATTATAATTCCAGCAGCCAACACAACAATTTTAGAGAGGTTTTCCAGAAGGGGAGTGGGCTGTGAAGTATCCTGAATTAGAATGACCTTTTCTTCTTCTGAGTGGGCTGTGGGGTGGAATGTCTGCCCCAAACAGGCCCATATGCATCAGAAACTTGAGGTTTTAGAAATGTTACAGCAGGGAAGCAAAGGAAGTTCTCCACGGGGAGAAAAGAGGACCTTATTGTCTACACAGCAGAATGAAGAAAAGGAGAGTTAAAACAATAATTATTATGATCCCAACAGTCAGAATTATATCTCTAGACATGAATAAGGCAGTAAGTTAGGAAACCGAATAGGGAGATTTCACAGGGGCTAAAGTTCCCCAGAGAACCTTGGAGGTAAAGGTCTAGGATCCACTCATAAAATTGTTCTAGACTCCAAGATCAAGGACGAGTCCAGTCCTCTGAGAGGACTGAGAGGATTGTGAGAAAGATTTTAAACTTACTTTACACAACATTCGAAATTAACATCTGAAGGAAGTAACTTGAAATAGACAAGCAGGGCATGAGGAACAACACACATAGGACATTAACACCTGCACCTCGACAGCCACTCCAAAGAGCCCCTCCAGCAGGCTCTCACTGGACTTGACTGACTGAGGCCAGAACCTGCAACTCAACAGCCACTCCAAAGAGCCCCCTACACACGGCAGGCTCTCACTGGACCTGACTGACTGAGGCCAGAATAGAACTGACGTCTCAAATTCTATTTCAGGGGAACAGCATTATCAACCGCATCTGATCTAGCTTCTATCCCCTCCCCAAAACCAAAGACAACCAAAAACAAACTCAGCTAAAACTGAAAATAACCACAAAGCAGAAGGCAACCGAAACCAGAACACTCTCACACACACACACACACAACTCACCTCCAGAGCGGCATTGGAGCGAGTAAGCCCCCGGCGGGGCAGAGGGATGTGGGGGAGATTCCTGGCCAATGCACCAAAATGTTGTGCCTAAAATTACCTCCAAATAGCCCAGTAGCCTCCAGCAAGCTGTCCAAGGCAGACTCCGATGTAAAAAGCAAGAGGTGAGCTTTATTTAGCAGGCCCAGGTTCCCGGGCCTGGACTCTCCGGGTAGACACACTGAGGAAGAGCCCCAAGCCCAGGGTCTGGCAAGTTTTATAGGGTACAGAAAGCAAGAAGGGTGGGGTACAATTTTCACTGGTGGTTGGTGGTTACAGTAGTATGGGGAGGCTCCTGATTGGTCTCAACTGGGCACGAGGGGTGAGGGGTGGGGGGGTCTAGGGTGATATGGAGCAAGAGGGGTGTGGGGTAATGGCGAGGGGTGGGGGTGGTATGAGGCAAGAGGGTGGGGTACACTTCTGATTGGCTGATTAGGATGCCTGATTTTGGGGAAAGGCCTGAGTTTAGGGGAAGCAGATCTAAGATGGCGGCAGGGGTGGGTGGGAAAGGGGAAGTTCTATAGTCTAATAATAAAATGGTGCTGATTTGGCTCTCACACTACCTGGCTAAAGCACAGTGCCAGCCCCAGCCAGAACACACAGTGGATAAACTGGCCCCAACTGGGTGCCACCCTGTTGGCAAGGATGTGACTTTGAAATGTGATTTTCTTAATTTTTAATCTTTTTCTAATTTTAAAGAAATTTATCTGAGATCTGAGAATTATGTTTGTGAACTTGCCACTGTGCACTATAGTGGCAACACTGTACAAACCACTCAGCAAGGTTCCATAATCTTGGTATATCAGTGTCTCACAGTTGTGTTCTCATTAACATGTATTGGTATCTTACTGCATTATGTTCATTTTTATTCTTGTGTGTTTTTGTGTGTTCTTGGGAGAATGTCAGAGCTTGACTCAGAGTAATGAACAAACTTTTGGAAATTCCTTCTTTTTTTATTTTTGTGAGATAGAATTTTACTACGTCGCCCTCAGTACAGTTCAGTGGCATCACAGCTCACAGCAACCTCAAACTCTTGGGTGAAGGCCAGTGTCCCAGAGAGCTCACCACACCATGTTACAGGGCTGAAGAATGTGAAGGAGGTGGGGGTAAGAGATGTTCCCTAGGCTGGGTCACTTCTTCAGGGACTAATGTCAATTAGGCCACTGCTAGGGTGCTGAAGAAAGGCACGTATCCTACCTGAGGAACTCCACAATGGACAAGTACCCATGCCATCTCCATTCCCACCCACCCCACCTCCCCAGCCCTTCCACCCCCAAACATCCCCACCCCCGCACCCAGGGTTGATTCTGACAAAAGTCTTCAGAATAAGGAAGCACTGAAAGTCCCCAGTTTCACAATAACCCCCTAGTCCCTGGTAAACAAACAATAGTGGGAAACTTACTCAAGTTATGTTTCTCAAGCTGTAACCATAGTTACCCAGACTGTAACCCCACCCCAGCTAACCACAACATTTAGCTTCTGTACTGGCCTGCGTGCAGAAAGAGTATAAAAGACCTCCTTCCGCCCACTTTTAGGCCGCCTGTCTCTCACAGCAGTTGCTCCCTGTACAGGTGCAAATATATCACCAATTGATGGCATCTAAGTGGGGTCTGAGTCTATCTTTCCGGATCACACGGTTACAACATCTGGAGACCCCAGGGTTTCTATGGTGCTGCCCTCAGGGGGCTCAAGTTCTTTGGAGCCTTTCCCACTGGCCTCCTAGTCCCTGCTCAGTTCCGGGTAGGTGGGGGTGCTGGGGGGATGCAGCAGTGCTTTACAACCAGCAGGGTTTAGAGCACAACTATTTGGATGCTGCCCGCACTTGGGGTCAGCCATGTCAGGTTTACAAGAGTATTTCTGAAAAGAGCTTTAGGCTCCGCCTCGTTGAATTTGAAAGCAGCTGTGGAATGCATGGGCGCAGCTCACGGGCTGACGGCTTAGTAGCAACCTAAGACACAGACCTTTTTATCTGACAGTCTGAGGGTGAAAAAAAGGGCGGGGCAACAGATCTCAAGATTTTTTGGAAACGCCAGATATGTGACTCTCCTAGGTGGCCCTCGCCTTCCCTTTCTCCCTTTTAGCAATTCCAGACCCCTTACTCCTTGTCCACCCCAGAGCTGCAGTAATGAACCATTTGGGTTTTTGGAATTTTCTTGGCTCCAAACACTGGTATTGGATCGGCAGTGTTGTAGCCTGATCCCAGGCTACCCCCACCCCCACCCCCAAGGTTGGCAGAGAACGTGCTTACCAGCCCATTTCCCTCCTCCCTCCCCACAGAGTCAACTCTGTGAACAAGACAAGTCTATCCTCCTCACAGGATGGCCAAGAACATGCTTCCCAGCCATGTTCCCAGGGCCCCTCCTTCCCCCAGAGTTGCCAAGAATAAACTTCAGAACAAGGAAGCACAAAACCCACAAATTCCCAGTAAGTGGACAAGAGTGGGAGTCCACCAGGCTGTATTATTAATCATGGTTACCTAACTATAACCATTGTGATCTAAAATATATCCATTGTCAACCAAAGCTTTATTAATTATTGTAACTATAACCATTGCTGTATCCATGACTACCTAAGCTGTACCGCCCCCCCCCCTTAACCAGCCATGTTTTGCTTCTATAGTATGCTTGCACAAACCTATAAAAGGCAACCCACCCCCTACTTCTGTGACTATCTCTCAGTGCAGCAACCCCTGCAGCAGGTAAAATAAATTACCAATTAATTACGTCTAAGTGGGGGGGTCTGACCCTATCTTTTCAGGTCATAGGGGGTATAACAGCAGGAGCCGGCAGAGTCCATTTTTGGCAGCAAAGGCAGGTGGCAGTCAAGATGGGGGGCGTTGTAGCCTAGTCATCTGCTCACAGTTGTCCCACACAGTTCCCTGGGGCTCACAGCTGTAGGGGGTGTAGCTACTCTGGCTACTAGTGATAATGCCTCAGAAATTTTAGAAAACAGGCTCATAGTAGTTACACTTGAGGCCACCCACACCTGGGTGGCAGGAGCACTGTCTTGTGGTTGTATTACAGGTTTTGCTGTAGGAGTTATGTGGGTTGCACTGGCACACGCTGGGGCACTCAGCCAGACTCACACTCTAAACATCAGTGATGTTGCCCTGGCAGCAGCTATAGGGGGGTTGTGAACAGCATGAGGGAGCCACAGACAGCAGTGTGGTTAAGGTGGGATTTTGGCAGGTTCCCTGGGTCGCAATATACAGCTCTTGCTATAACTCATACCTGGCTTTCTTCAGGTCACATTCAGTGCTGTAGGTGACTCCATCTGAGTCACATATTAGCTTCCTTAGGATACTCTGGCAACTGAAGTTATAGATGCATGGTCTATTCTCTGAGCCCTCGTCCCAGATGCTACCATGTTACTGCCAAAACTCTTGCTTACACTTGCTGTCCTCCTTAGAGCCAGAGCTTTCAGAGCTACATTCAGTCTGCTCGCCCAGCCCTGTCCAGACCTCCTCCATCTGCACCTGCTAGTGGCAGGCAGCTTTCCGCATCTCACATACACTGCTGTAGGTGAAAGGCAGCACTCTACCAGTAGATTCAGCAGGTAATTGGGACAGGGAGATAAGATAAACAGGCCACTCCCGGTAGTTTAGAGGGCAATTCCCTGTGCTTGGAAAGGAGCTGTAGCTTTAAGAGTCTTGATCTGTTACCGTACACAGGATTAGGTGGGGGAGGGGCACTCACATCGAGGATACACACTTTGGCTAGCTGAGTACATAGTCCCAAAGGCACGTACTGTGTCCTCCTTTGTGGGCCACCCGGATCTCCTGTCTGAGGACACAGGTTTGCAGGAGTATGTGTGCTACACCAGATCTATGTTGAGAATCTCTTTCACTGTGCCAGTGAGCACCACATTCGCCTCCTCCTCACGCGGCTCCATTGCTCACTCTGGGCATGTCCTGCTGGCGCTGGGCAGGTCACCCATGGCTACCACCAGAAGCAGCAAGGCCTGGCTGGATGGCTGCAGGCTGGCCATGGCATAGCTGAGGTCAGTCAGAGGTGGACAGAGAGAGGATGCGGGCAGGCTGCACCAGCATGGGACTGGACAGGACAGGACAGGACACAGTTCTTGGAGGCGGTGGTGCCCCTCCCCAGTGGGCAGCGCCCACCCCAGCAGACCAGCATCCCCCACCCATGCTGACCTTGAAAGCACTGAAAGAACCAAGACAGTGTGCCTGGAGGCGGTGTGGAGGGGAGGAGGTTCTGGCCCCCTGAGGCCAGGGTAGGGACTGGTGCATGGTTCCCCCTTAGGTCAGATGTGCTGCCAGCAGCACTGTCACAGTTGTTTAAGTTAGTGTCTGCTCTCTGTACAGATGCAGAATCTGAGGTAGGATTGTTGGAACTATGAGCTGTCCCCATTGGACTTATTTTGCCACTAATCTGCTGTCTCTGAAGATGTTTTTTGTAGCAAACAGAACACATTCCATTTGTTCCGGGATTCCTTTTTGTTGTTGTTGTTTTTGAGACAGAGCTTCAACTGGTTGCCCTGGGTAGAGTGCTGTGGCATCACAGCTCACAGCAACCTCCAACTTCTAGGCTCAAGTGAGTGTCCTGCTTCAGCCTCCCAAGTAGTTAGGACCACAGGTGCCCGCCACAATGCCAGGTTATTTTTTGGTTGCAGCCGTCATTGTTGTTTGGTGGAACCCGGGTTGGATTTGAACCCACTACCTTAGGTGTATGTGGCTGGTGCCTTAGCCACTTGAGCGCCAGGCACCAAGCCTGTTCTGGGATTCTCATAAAACCCACATACTATACTACACAGGATGGGCCCTGGAGTCTGGTTAGTCTCCTGAGTCATTTTTCTGCCTGTGGGGATGCAAATGCAGGAGCCGGCTCATACGATGCCACCATGGTGAGGCCAGGCCCAGCCCTCTGGGAAGGGAGAGCCAGAAGTCCTGGAGCCATCACAGCGGTTTGGGAATGAGCTGAAGTCACAAGAGGAGGAGGTGATGATGCTGCGGGTTCTTCCTTTGTTCCTGAAGCAGTGCCTAGCACAGCCAGGACAGGATGGAACTTGGGAAGTGGGAGGAAGGATATAGGGGGTGGGGGGACATTGGTAGGAAAGGCCGACTAGGGGACTGAGTGGATGGCCCACAGCTTTGCCTCAGCGCCATGAAGGCCTACTGATGGTACCGACCACTGCTTCTGCCAGGGAAGGTGAGTGACTCCCAGGAGTGGACGAGCTGGTACCCAAGATGCGAACAGCTCCACAACCTGGCCGACTGATGTGCTCTGCCTGGCACTTGTGGTGGCATGTGAGAGGGTCCTGGAGGAGAAGTAAAGAAAACATGAAATGGAGTTAAGTGAGTGGTGCAGTGGCGCAGTTCTAAATGTAAGCTGGGCTTTTGGAAATAATGTCAATCCACACATTGATGTAAGGGATCTGGTCCAGGTGGCCAGTGTGGCCATAAACGATTGTCTGGATGTTGGAGAGAAGCGGGTAGGTTAAAAGACCTAGTGGAGGGGTCAGTCCATCCCAATAGCTGGTCAACCTAGGTCATAGAGAGTGCATAAAGTGCCTGGTTTAACTTTCTCACCGTAGCTCTGGGCATGGCGGGAGAAGTTCTAGAGGAGTTAGCGAGTTGGATGGTCCCTGTCCATTGCAAACAAATTATTAAAAAGACAGTGCTTGCTTCGGCAGCACATATACTAAAATTGGAACGATACAGAGAAGATTAGCATGGCCCCTGCGCAAGGATGACACGCAAATTCGTGAAGCGTTCCATATTTTTTCCGATGATTAAATCTAAGTCATTTGAAAAAAAAAAAAAAAAGACAAACAAAAAGCAATGACACAGATGATTGACAACCACAGAAGACTGACAACTTGAAGAGACAGGGAGAAGTCTCTCCTCTGTCTCGGGAATTGACTCTCAGCTGTGTCCTGCTAATCAAGTTCCCCCAAATTCTCTAGAGATCCAGATAGATCTCTAGGGTACCACAGCTGAGTTACCAAAACAGAAAATTTGGAAATCTGTGACCTGAGTCCAGGGTCCAGGGCAGAGGACCGTCTTCTCTGAGGCCTTCTCCTGGTGCTGGTGGCCAGTGGAAGGTCCAGGCGGGGGTCTGAGGACAAAAATCTTGCTGAGGCCTCCAGATGTTGTAAATGTGTGATCTGGAAAGATAGACTCAGACCCCACTTAGATGCATTCAATTGGTGATTTATTTGCACCTGCGCAGGGGGCTGCTAATCTGAGAGACAGGTGGCCTCAAAGTGGGGGGTAGGTGGTCTTTTATACTCTTTCTGCAAGCAGGCCAGTACAGAAGCTCAATGTTGCGGTTAGCTCAGGGCAGGGTTACAGCCTTGGTAACTATGGTTACAGCTTGAGAAACATAGCTTGAGTAAGTTTCCCACTATTGTTTGTTTACTAAGGTCTAGGGGTTTATTGTGAAACTGGGCACTTTCAGTGCTTCATTATTCTGAAGCCTTTTCTTGGAATCAACCCTGGGGGTGGAGGGGAACCTTGGAGATGGCATGGGAACTTGTCCATTGCAACACTTCTCCAGTTCTGAGTTTCTATAAATGAGGCAGCTATAGGATGGAGGTGGAGCAGTGCAGCATAGAAAGGACCTTGGGTTAACCTCAGAAAAAAAGCATCAAATTCAGCCTCCTCTCTGAAGCTGGCCATGCCAGGGCATTTGAATTTTGGGGTGGCAAGAATCTGGGGTGAGGGAACAAAGCCTTCTAGTTTTGGACACACCTGAAGTTTCTTGCAGCTCTCTGAGGTATAGCAAATGTTGCCAGATGCATGGTTTCAGAGAACCTAAGGAAAGGGGAGAGGCACCAGGAGGGGACCCTGAAGCCAAGGGCAAAAATCATGAAGCTTCTTGCCTCCAGGCCAATTTCCCTGAGAGAGGCTACCTGAGAAGGTTGAGGTCTAGGAGAACAGGTCTTTTCAAGGAGACCACAAGGATACACCTGCAGGGTCCCTTCCATGGTGACTGTGCTCTTGGGAATTTGTAAACTTAACTTCCTGGAAATTGACAATTTCCAAGTTCTGTGAAACCTCGTAGTTCTGTAAGGACTGGAATGGCATCTCCTGCTTGATTAAAACTGACCAATAAAAAGGGTACCTGTGGGGTGGCACTTTTTGACTGCCGATAAAAGAGAAAGACCAACCCAGTCACAGAGTGCAGTCATTTGGAATTCTATGCTGTAAGCTCCTGGCTGGTAAATAAAGCCCTTCCTCCTATAAACATGGTGTCTGGGTGCTCTTTCTTCCATTGGGCCTCATCTTCCTGAAACACTTTGGTTCCCTGACCAGGAACTGAAATCACCCTTGAAGAGAACACGCACCTGTTCTTCCAATCGTCTGGACACCAATATGGGGGCCCCTGATCGGACTGGGTGATGAGAACCATTGAGTGTGCCAGGGAGGCTCCCTGTATGGGTGCCTCAGTTGGGTGGGGAAAGGACCCCCTGGGCGGGTCTTCAAGGAGTCAAACACCAGGAGTACCTGGCATGCAGGAACAGGTACCTATACAGGGAGACGTCTAAGGCAAGGTATGATTGATCTGGGGATCCCACTACAGTTTTAGAGGAAGAAGGAACCTGATCAACTCCTTGAGCATTGGATCGGTGGCAGGTCTATCGAGAGGTGTGTGAGAATGTGTGGATGTGGTGTGACTGAAAGAACTCCAAGGGTGGAGTTGGAGCTCTCTTCGCAGGGCCTAGGGGAGTGTTGGTTTGTCTCTATGGCTAAGTGCCAGCTAAAGTGGGAAATAGAGGCTGCCCAGGTTAAGAAATGGGTTGGAATTGTGTGCATGTGAATGCTTGGAGAATGACTGACTGAGATGTGTAAAAATAGGTGGGGTTTCACACCCCTCCCCCAGTCACCAGGTGAAAGGAATGTGTGAGTATGCCCTTTTTCCCTGCTCTAACTTTGCCCCCTTGCTATTCTGAGAGAAACTGGAACTTCCAGGTTTTCCGTCTTCTGTCCGTTATTGGTGGCCGCATGGCCATGTGGGTCTTGGAAGACAATAAAAGACATTAGAAAGGATGTTGTTGTAGTTTTGTTACTGGAATTTCTTTAGGGAGTTTTTGACCTCAGGAATTTGAGAATTGAGACCATGGGCCACAGATCAGTGACAAAATGGGACTTTGTTGGACTGAGGGGTATGCAGAGAAAGTAGAGTGTGCTAGAGCTACTGGCAGAGAGGCCATGTCTTGGAAAGTGCTGTGGGTTCGGGGAGTCTGGTGAGTTCTGGATGGCCCTTGAAAATCTGGGAGAGAGAATGCAAATCTCATGCTGGACCCACATCAGCAGTAGGTCTCCTAGGTGGACAGCCTCTGGAAGGGGGGAGGAGGCCCAGGTCAGAGGTTTCCTGCATGAGTCCTTTGTCCAGGGTAAATAGTTGGTCCTGAGAGATATTTTGGCCAAGACTTTGTAGATGGAAAGATACTTTTACAAACTGAATGGGTGTTCTAGCAAATGAATGAATGTAGACCCTCACCTTGGGCAAGGTTATTAGGTCTTTGCCGTGGTTTTTGTCTGGGCAAGGGATTAGGCTGTGTGCTCCTTAGTCAGAGTGGAGTCATCCAAAAGGTTTCAGGCTGCTTTGTTCATGACCTTGCTGGGACTCAGAGGGTTTGTACCTGGAGATGGGAGAGATGTATCTGAAAAATGGGGGTTCCCTATCAAACCCTAAGTGAGAAAATCCTGTATCCATATTATGCCACAAGAAGTGTCTTTCATTTGTAAAATGTAATGATTTTGGTTGTTTAAATTGTTGGGGAAACTAAGTCTTTGTCAAATCATAAGATTCTTACTTTTTAAAACCTTTTAATTATCAGTTTGGCCAAGTGAATGGGTGACTTCACAGTAAACTGAGATCCTGTTTTGTGAGAAGTCAGTTTTTGAGAGTAAGAGAAATTAGAAAGTAGAATTGCATTATGTAAAGAAAGAATCTTGACTCAGCGCCTGTGGCTTAAGCCGCTAGCTACGTACACCTGAGCTGGTGGGTTCAAATCCAGCCCGGGCCCACCAAACAACAATGACAGCTACAACCAAAAAATAGCCGGGCGTTGTGGCGGGCACTTGTGGTCCCAGCTACTTGGGAGGCAGAGGCAGGAGACTCGCTTGAGCCCAGGAGTTGGAGGTTGCTGTGAGCTGTGAGGCCACAGCACTCTACCCAGGGCAGCAGCTTGAGGCTCTGTCTCAAAAAAAAAGAATTATCCAATCAGAGGTACAGCCTGAAAGTAGAGGTGGACCCAGGATCTGGTATAGGATTTTTCTGTTGCTCTGGGCACCAAGCTATGGTCTTCCCTTTGCGGTAGCATATTTGGGAGGGCCCAGGTGGCTTTGCTGCAGCTTCACTCACCTTGGGACCGGCAGGTTCTGGGAGATCTGTAGGAAAGTCAGAGGGACACCTTGGAAACAGAAATGGTGTGTATACTAGACAAGGTATCCTGAGAATAGGAGCTGTCTGGTTGAAGACCAACATGGCAGTGGTCAGACCAGGGGCCATATCACTTTAGCTTTGAAATCTTAAAACAGTAGTGTGCCACTGGCACCCCCTGGCCTTCTTAACCCTTTTGGCTAAAGTTGCTGTTTGGCAGGCAGCTGGGTCCATGGGTGTCCTGCACCTTCCTCGAGTGGTTACCTTGACCACATCCCAGAGCAATCTCTGAGAAGCTGTTTGTCTGCAGGACCACATCCCTCCAATGTTGTGGCAATGGAAGGATCTTTGGAGAACAATTCCAATTTGGTACATGGGGCTAGGTGAAGGGCAGGGCCAGGACAGTGAGGACCCAAGTTCCTGCATTCTTCTGATAAAATAAACTGAGGTAACGTTAAAAGGTTAAAGAGTTTAATTTTTTGAACAAACAGCAATTCATGAATAGGAGGACTCTCAGCCATGAGTCATGCTCCGGAAGCCCCAGTTTAGAGGTTGTTATGCCCGAAAATTCTCCCAAATATCCCCACCTGACAAATCCGAGACAAACTCCGATGTAAAAGGCAAGAGGTGAGGTTTATTCAAACCCGGGTTTGGTCTCTCCTGGTGCACACACCAAGGTAGGGCCTCGAACCCAGGGTGAAGGGGGTTTTTATGGGGTACAGAAAGCAAAAAAGGAAGAAGGGTATGATTACACT
>CAUYQV010167991.1:0-27063 GCA_963574575.1 Galagoides demidoff | reverse complement strand
AAATGGCCAGGCGTTGTGGCAGGCGCCTGTGGTCCCAGCTACTTGGGAGGCTGAGACAGGAGACTCGCTTGAGCCCAGGAGTTGGAGGTTGCTATGAGCTGTGATGCCATGGCACTCTACCCAGGGGGATAGCTTGAGGCTTCGTCTCAAAAAAAAAAAAAAAAGAAAGAAATATGTGAAAAGTGACCAAAGCTAAATTCATGAGTTATCCATAAGGTAAAATGTTTCAATTACAAAATTATCAATATGAGTGTGAATTAATGAGCCTTCTGAAGACAGTACAAAATAGAAAATAACTCACAAAAATTTAAAAAAGACAATCTACACAATTTCTTCTGTTCAATATTTCTATTGATAAATACTGAGGAAATTACAGATATAGGCAATGTGTTTGAGGAAGTTTCTTAAGTAGAAATTATCTAAATTCTAAATTAATTAATTTATCTATAAATAAAGTTTAACAAGGTACTGATATAACTCATGTAAATTATTAGATATATTTAGAATGTAGTAAAAGTTCACTACTTATTGAATATCTTGATGGGCCCGTTTTTTAAATAATACAATTACACACATTCCTTAAGAGTATGTTAACAGTAAATTTTTTTTGTTTTTATTTCATAATATTAGGGGGTACACATGTTCTGTTCACACACTGTTATTTGCACAAATTGCATTGGGGTTATAAGTGTGCCCTCCTCCAGTGTGCCCCACACTCAGTACCTATGAATTTACCAACTTGCACCCCCCCTTAGGTTTAGTTCCATATGTGCACTTAGGTATTGATTGATCAGTCCAAACCTGGTAGTGAGTACAGGTATTTGTTTCTCCATTCCTGTGAAGTTTCACATGGAAGAATGTTCTTCAGTCCCATCCAGGTTGTCACAAGAGATTTTAGTTTGCCATTTTTCTTTATGGCTGAGTAACGCCCCATAATGTGCATAACCACATTTTTATTAATCCATTCATGTATTGGTGGTCACTTAGGTTGTTTACATGTCTTTGTGTTTGTGAATTTCAGTGCTGTAAACATTTGTGCGCAGTTGTCCTTTCTATAAAATGACCTTTTTTCCTTTGGGTATACACTAGTAGTGGGATTGCTGGGTCACTGTTAGGTCTAATTTATTTTCTCCGAGGTATCTCCATCCGATTTTCCATTGCGGTTGTGCTCAGTACTAATTTGCAGCCCCATCAGCACTGTAGAGGAGTTCTTTTCTTTCCTCATCCGGGCCAGCATCTATTGTATTGGGAACTTATAAATATGAGCCATTCTCATTGGAGTCAGCTGATATATCATTATGGTTTTGATTTACATTTCCTTAATGATTAGAGATGGTGAACATATTTTCATGAATTCATTGGCTGTCTGTATAACTTCATTGGTAAAGTTTCTGCTCATGACAGTAATTATCTTTGGAGGTATCCCTGGCCTATAAGATTTATGATGACTTAAAGTTTATTCTTTGTGCATTTATTTCCTGTGCTTTACAAAGTTCCTAATTAAGATAGCATTATTATATAGTGAGATGCTTGTTGTCAAATGCTTTTATTCTATTGTCTTCTAAAAACAGGTTCCTGTGTATATTAATGTGGCAACATGGAATTTACCTTTTCTCGTGGTAAGAAGCACCAGTCCCGGCCCCTCACCTTCCTGCTCCTTTAAGAGCAGGCCAGGGTGGCTCCTGTGGCTCAAAGGAGTAGGGTGCCAGCCCCATATGCCGGAGGTGGCGGGTTCAAACCCAGCCCTAGCCAAAAACCGCAAAAAAAAAAGAACAGGCCGATACGAACCTTAGTGTATACGTTATTGACCTTCCGAGATTAATTCTGAAAAAGAGTTTTTATGTCAGTACATGATTCCTTGTCATTATAAATTAAATTGTGTGTCAGTGAGTTTCTATTCCAGATGATTGAGCACATTACCAGCTGTGTGACTTTAATATTTCAGCTTCGTTTCTTGAGCACATAATCTCTAAAATTTCTGTTAGTCAACTGTAGAGCTGGATGGTGGGAGAAGGACACTTTTCTGCTTTTAGACCCTTTAAACAGTGTTTCAGTAAACATTCTCCTACATGGATTTATGAATATAAGGATTCTTTTCTGTAGGGGATAAGTTCCTGAAATGGGACACTGGGGGCACAGAAAATTGTATGTAAATACACAGCCATATATATACATATGTGCATGTACGTTAGGGTGACCAGACATCCCGATTTTTAACAATTTGTCCCATGTCCCACGGCATTTTAAAAAGTCCCAATTTTTGGAAAGAATGCACGAATGGGCGGAAGAACAGTAAGGGAATATACGGTTTTCAGCTGCCATGTGGCTATTTCGCCAGGATATGAGCTTTATATTATTTTTGTTAATTTTATAATGTTAAACTGTAATAATAACAAATAATTGTTGAGAAGTGATTATGAAGAACTGCTTATCAAAGTTTGCATTGTTGTCAGGCCCTGCCCTGCCCCTGTCCCCGCCCTGCCTCCATTAATAGTGTCCCGCTCTACCAATATTAAAATCTGGTCACCTTAGTATATATATACATAGAAACTGTAGTAACATTGTAATATTCAATATGTAGCAATTATAAAAGATGAATATAAGCCACACTGAGCACCACCTGTATTTGCAGAAGTCAAATGTGACTTGAGTAGTACAATTTTAATACAGATTTTTCCTTTCTTACAATATGTTTACAAATTTGGTACCCTCTGTATGTGCACGTGTTTGTATATCACATATCTACATAAAAATTCACCACCACAGATGTATATAATATTTCACATGTGCTATAGAATAAAATATCATGAAGTTAATATTATTAAACACATAATGAGTGTTAACACATTTGTTTCTGAAAGGGCTGCAGCCCATATATTGTCAATCTCCAATAGAAAAATAGACCTTAAAAGTTATTATAATTCTTTAGCTTGAGTAAAAATTAAAACTATCAATAGTACGATATTTTATAGTCATAAAGGTGAACAAATGTTGCCCAAGCTATTTCCAGCCTATACTGGTCACATACCTGCTTGTTACAGGCCTACAAACACACACTCCTACACAAAATCACGCAAAAAGAGGAACAAAAAACTACTATAAACAAGTATTTTGTACTACAGTTCATTTTAGATGTAAAATTATATGCAGTGTCAAAGTGCACTTTAGTACGCCAGTGCAAAGGCGTAGCAAAGGTAGCGTAACAGAGAACCAAACACGAAGAGGAATACGGGCCAAGATGTCTCCCCATTTGCAGATTTTCTAATTGAGTGTTGAGGAAGGTGAGACTACAACAGAGTCTAAGGCCAGAGGGCACTAAAGGACGGCTACACAGTCATGCTCACACAGTTAAAACTTGTGGATTATGAAAGTAAGGAGCTGACCAAGAAGTAAGAGAGGTGAGGAGAAGGAAAGACAGAGAGAGGGAAAAGGATAGAAAACACGGTAAGATAAATGAATCTGATGAAAAATATGGTTGGAGACAAACTCCCAGCTGTAGAGTTTCCTAAATAATTGACTCCTCAGATTAGGTTTTTCGACAGAACTAGGACATTTTAAGAGGGTCTTGTTACAACAGAAAACAACTTTGTTACATCGCTTGCTGCACATCGACCTTGAGTGAATGATGTGGGGAAGAAATAACAGAAAGGACCCTTGTTCCGTGTCTGGGTCAAGAACAAGGAGAGACTGTGGCTGTGGAAGTACAAAAGGAAGGTGATTTAGAGAAAAGCGGGGAATTGATAACCAGAAATGGCTAACTTAGATTCTGAGACCTAAAAATTCTCAGGCATTGTGAGAAGGACAGTGAATTTTTGATAGAAAATCTCCAAAGGTTTGGGAAATCATCAAACCTAAAGTTATGTAAAATTCCAAACTTCGGTTTGAACATCCATTAACTTTTCATACCAGCTGTATGGTATTCATCTGTGCAGTCACATTCTCCTTCTTTCTTGAATACCTTCTTGACATCCTTCCATTTTGATATCAAGACCCAGTTCAGATGTGACATCTTTGACCGACTTCCCTGGATGAAGGTATGTTTTTTGGGTGAATAATGATGATTGTGTTTTAAGCAATTGTGTTAAATTTTAGGTAGAAAGTCTTGGCAGGTGGAAACGCAAAACAAAGCTTATTATAAAGATCAAGATACAATAGTTTGATACGGAAATATTTAACATGGAAGTGATAAAACATTTCCCCAAAAAAAGTGATACCTTCCAGAAATATCCAGATAACAAAGTCAATATTGAAATGATGATTTGGAGATAAATATCTTTTAAATAATTAAAAATATAAAGTTATGCCTAACATATATTTAATAAAGTATATAGCATTAAAAATCTTTGAAAATTAGAATATTCATGGATTCTTTGCATATGTCATAAATACATGCAAAGAAACCATGAATATTCCAAAATGCTCTCATTTCTCAGGCTAGTAAACAAATACAGTACATTGTTATAACTAGGATGTAACAACATTATCTTTGTGCAATTTTATTGATTATTAGATGAGGGAAGAGTAAGAACACTCATAAAAGGGAAATCTGAAACATTATTTTGTGTAGAGGACGATCTGTTATGTTTTTGAAAAGGAAATTATTCAAATACTTTGTACAAACTAGGTATAGTATCTTAAGATAAAATAATTGTGTTCAAAAATAGAAATGATTCTCATATTTTAAATGCTGGATGCAAATGTGTAATCAGTGACACTTAGTTTCATTATTGAATTAGCATATGTGTTTTAATGCCATTTAAAAATACCATGTATCTGCATTTTCAGTCTTGTATATTTATGTTTTTGGTATTTTGTTTATCAGAAGAGAGAGTAATGATACATATTATTTGCAATCTATACATATAATTAAAAAATACAGAGTCCAAATATGCATTTAGAGCCCAATCACCCGTTCTGTTAAAGCTAACATTGGTGTGTGCTCCAATTACATATTTAGCAATTTTTATTTTTAAAAGTTACCTGTTTAGGGTGGCAACTGTGGCTCAAAAGGGTAGGGCGCCAGCACCATATGTCAGAGGTGGTGGGTTCAAACCCAGCCCTGGCCAAAAAAAAATGTTGCCTGTTTATTTCCATGAAATAAAATAAGTTATTTCAATATATAGAGGGTGCCAAAAATGTATGTACATTTTAAGAAAAGGAAAAATTGTAATAATCAATATGTACTGATAATGTTTTTTATCTTGTATGCTATCTTGTATCTCTTATAATTGCAGAAGTCAAAAATTACTTGGATATTACAATTTTATTTTATTTTATTTTATTTTATTTATTTATTAATTGTTTATTTTGAGACAGAGTCTCACTATGTCAGCCCAGGTAGAGTGCCGTCGCCTCATAGCTCACAACAACCTCAAACACTTGGGTTCAAGCAATTCAGCCTCCCCAGTAGCTGGGACTACAAGCATCCACCACAACATCCTGCTTTTTTTAGAGACAGGGTCTCACTCTTGGTCTGGTCTCAAACCTGTGAGCTCAGGCAATCCATCTGCCTCAGCCTCCCAGAATGCTAGGCTTACAGGCTGCGCCCGGTTAAGGATATTACAATTTTAATATAGGTTTTTTTTCCTTTCTTAAAATGTTATATGTTACTTTGGCATCTTCTGTATTAAATCAATGCTTTTTAAACACAAAAGGTTATGATTATTTCCTCTATTTTATACGGCAACACCTTTGTTGATTTCCAGAATGAATACATTATATTAGAAATCACTACACTATAATGACTGCACCATTTTCCTAATACAAATTCAACAAAAATAAATCTTTACTTATAAATACTATGTGCTACTCTATATGCTTTTTTGTATCTCTAAATTTACTGAATGTACTAAAATTATTACTACTTAGGAATGTACTTTTCCTAAAATGTTAAATTTTTAAAGTACAATATTTTTTCTATTTTTCTCCCCAAATTTTGAGCAGATTAATTAACCAAGGCCAGTGGCATTTCTAGTAAGTTTTAGTACTAACATAATAAACTCTTACAATTTCATATTGTATTGTAATGCAATTTAATCTCTAATACAATAAAAATAAAATAATTAATCTTAATATTAACAAGTAATACTTTAATAATAGAAATAACTTTGATAAATGGAACATAAATATATAACTTTAATATAATATTCATAAAATAATTTCTACAGCATGTTAATATAAATGAGTTCATAAAGCAGAAAAATACAGAACAACAGACTTTACAGTGTAAGAGTTGTAGCAAAGAAGTATTTCTCCAATACTATGCAAAATTGCCATCCTGAAATTAAAAACATAAGCCAGTTGAGAAATATTGGGAACATGCAGAAAAATCATTTAGCTCAAAAGGTTACTACTGGGCAATGATTATATTCTGTGCAATTTTTTTTTTTTTTTTGGCCAGAGCTGGGTTTGAACCCACCATGTCTGGCGTATGGGGCTGGTGCCCTACTCCTTTGAGTCACAGGTGCTGCCCAATGATTGTATTCTATTTTCACTTTGAATAGCCCCTAACAACATATGTAAAATATGTCTGCTATTAAAGCTTTTGCTCTAGGTACAGTTCTAATCCAATGACTGCTTTTTGATGGGGAAGGGAATGATATATAATAGTTTGGGGAAAAAAAAACAATAAAACAAATTTAAATATAATTATTGATAAATTACAATTTTACATATCTATTATGACACATCACTGTGTAACAATTTTATTATACTAAAATTATTATTGGAAATTGCTAATTAATAATAGTAAATAATCAATAAACTAATAGTTACTATTAGTAATTCAATACTGCTAGGGATGGAATATAGTAAGTATGTATTTTGCCTCATCACAATGCTCAGTATCTACTGGTATAAACCCCAGAAAATCTTCAATAATACTGACTTACTATTGTATATTTCCACATTAACAAAAATTTAACTAGGACTCACATTGAAAATATTTTGAGCTAATTTATTATTTTATTGCTTGACTATTTTTCAATGGAAATAATTATGATACTATGCAATGCAATTTTTGACATGCCTCGTTTACTTAATTTGGTAAGCATGCTGTTACTTCCCGTGGAGTCCTAATTCACAAAAACACATGTGTCTTATCAGGAACGAAATATTTTATTTATAAATGATATTCCTTTAGGTATAATTTATTCTACAATAGTAGAATTGAAATATAAATGTGTGTATTTATAGTCCTTTAGAAAAGTAAACATATTTTCATGACCAGCGAGAGCAATTCTTACTGAATATATTATCTTGACATAAATAGCCCTCATGCCATTTGCATCATAGATAGATACCAGATGCTAAGCCCACAGATGTGATTTTCAGTTTAAATAGTACAAGTTTCAATTGTAAGGGATGAAATGAGGATGGATCCTGAAAGTTTGTAAAGAACACAAAAGATGAAAAGGAGGAAAACAACGGGAGAGGCTCCCGCGTCTTTTTTCTTTTTCCAGTCCTGAATATTAATAGCTCCCACCCTTAGACGTGGTTTCCTCTTCATGGAAAGTGAATTCGGACGCCGCCTGTGTCTCAGTCAAGAACATATTTGTTAAGTAAGAACAAGAAGAAACCGATAGATACGATTGGGGCCACATAATCAATTTGAGTACTGCATGGTGCTAATGCTCAGTAATTTTTCTGTGTGATATACAGTTCATCAAAAGAAAAATACGCCTCCATTAAGACAAATTCTAGGAGGAGGTTTCATTTCTGTTACCCCTTATTATGAACAAGAAAGATATTAATGAGCATATTAATATCATTAATGTATTAATAAGAGAGGAGTCTCCCAAGCCTGATGTAGAGCTATGGCAATTATTTGGAGGATCTTAAACTCACTATTTAGCAAAAATTATAAAAGGCGTCACTTAAAATCATTTGCTTGAAAGGTCTACCACAGGACCTAAACATTCCTGTCCCTTCCTGCTGAGTGTGACAGACAAGACTCATCTCCCTTCTGAAACAGAGCAGTTTCTAAAGCCCAGCAGGCAAGCAGTAAGTCAGGACAACTATAGTGCGACTAATGGGTGGCTGCTTTCCTCTCCGGGAAGGCAGACGGACAGACTTCCTGCTTGGTACTATATTTGCTGCTCGCTCAAGAAAACTACTAGACCCTTGTCCCATGTTCCTCGGGAATTCCGCAGCTCATTGTGTGTGCAGCTTCTTTGGCGCTCCTCAAATAACACGGTAGAATTTAAGGGCGAGGTTGCATTGCATATGCAGTGATACTGATTTCAGTTGAGTGTTTTATCTTTAACTCAAGTCTTTCACAGCATTCATGGAATTGTGCTCGTTTCACGTGTTAGCTTCCAAGTTAAAGTTAAAACCTCAGGCCTTCCACAGTTATTAATGCAATCGAACTCTTTGATTGCACATTTTATCAGCCTCTAACATGAGCATGAAAGGCAAATCTATCTTATCATATACCAGTAGTTCAGATGACAACATAAACTGCCTTTTAAATAATGTTACCAGGAAGTATTTTATGAGTGACAGTAAGGCTCCAAAGTGCTCTAGTGTGGATGGTACAATCTTTTTCCATTATTTCCTCTCACAGTTATCTTCTTACTCTGTTTTTTTTTACATCTGCCTCTGTAGACATTTACTTTGCTCTTCAATTTCTAAACTCTGACTTTTCACTGGCAAATGTTTAAAATTTTATTTTTAGGCATTTCTTACCAGGCTACCTCTCTCCAAATTGGCTATATAAAATGCTCAATATTTTAATATTTATTCTAAAAATTAATTATTACTTGTTTGTTTCCACAAGTAATGTGTGTACTCGTGTTCTGGATCTACACTCTCTGATGTGCTGTGTGATCTGTGCCATTGTGTTCACACTTTCATGATAAATATTTTTCAGCTTAGCCTTTTGGAAATCTAAGGATAAAAATAAGCCTCTTTTTTATAATACTATTTTCATATTAAATCCCTACCACCAAGATCCTTGGGCAGTGCCTGTGGCTCAAGGAGGAGGGCGCTGGCCCCATAGACTAGAGGTGATGGGTTCAAACCTGGCCCTGGCCAAGAATTGCAAAAAAAAAAAAATCCAACATAAGGTCATGTTTTCTTGCTGTATTAAAATATTAAAATGTAGCAGGGATTGTAGTTAAAGTGCATATCGTTCTTCCTACATAGCAGAAATATATTTTTAACTTCTTTATAAATAATAACTCTGATATGTCTCATGACCACCGCAAATAATTGCCCGAGATTGTACAGCTAATATTGGGCAGAACTAGAATTAAATCAAGCAAGGGCAGATGGGCTCAAACCTCTATCCTTAGCCATTAAGTAGAGGCATGTCACTGAATGGTATTAAATTAAAAAGTTCAATTCTAAGGTCAGTACCAAATCCTCATAGTACTCATATTAAAACAACATTTAAATTAAGAAAAGTTGAAATTCAAAAAATTGGAAACTCAAACACCTATTTTCATTACTGGATTCAGGCCCAGTTTATGACTCAATCATAGAAGACATTTGTTAAATAAGAATAAAAAGAAATCATTAAAATATGATCCAATATCATGTTGGATTTTGCATAATCAATTGAGTACTGAATCATGTTAATGTTCAAGTTTTGGTTCTTTCTTCTGATTATATTCCTCAAAACTTTCCCATGTTTTACTGTCTGATAGAAGAGCATCCTTTTCAATACGAGTGAAGTAAAGAGATGTAGTCAATAGACTTTGGCAACTGAAATATATTTGGGATCAATGTCCATCTTGAATTTCCTTAGGAACTTTGGCCTAATTAATAATTTACATTCCTTGCATTTGTTTCCTCCACTGAAAATTTTATATAATAGCATTGTCATGAGCTTTAAATGACACTAATGGTTTTGTAGCACAGCGAAAGTGTGAAATAAATATGCTTTTTTTCTGTTTTGTACCTTGTATATCATGGAGTGTTCTTTAATATCAAACATCTGTTTCAATTTCACACATCACTGATCTTCGGTGTATGAAGTGGGAGACCATAGTACATATTTATTAAATTACCACAAAAAGAGATTAAATTAAAGACAAGATCCTTTATTCTAGTGAACTCCAAAGTGAATTTTCTATAAAACAGACAGTACTTTTTGATAAAAGAAAACTCTTTCATTTTCTATTATTTTTAATTATTAAATTATCTTTAGTAGGAGACAAATCAATAATAATTTTCAATATTTGAAATTGAATTAATGAAAGTAATTTTCTTTTCAATAAAACATATTTTTCAAGTAAAATATATTAAAGCAATAGACAGGTTTTGTAAGTTTATAATAAAAAAATACATATTCTCTTATATAACTATTTCACTCTCAACTAAACTGTTTTATGAGTGATCTATAAATGCCTTTCAGAATTAAAATCTATGTCTTCTTTTTAGACCTGGAGTTCTCTGTTAAAATTAAACTGTCCAGATAGGCCAAATTGAACAGACCTTAATACCTAATAGTTAATATATAAATAATACAATTCTTTTAATCCATTGGGATTGTAGAATATAAAGTTGAATTGGAGCTTTACACAGGCTAAGTTCTAGGATGTTATGATGAGAAAATCAAGAGATTAGATACCAGCATTCTCATGATATGTTCATTTCCCCCCTAAAATCCACAACTGAATGTAACATCAGTTTCGACTCAATCCATCAAGAAAGAATTTTTCTGGTAAGCATGGGAAGACAGAATAGCCAATGAAATCCACTTCAGGGCCATTAGGCTAGTAGGGCTCCAGCCCCAAACAGAAACCTAATTTTATTTTTATTTTTCTTTCCTAAGACAGAGTCTCACTATATTGCCCTTGGTGCCTTCACAGCTCACAACCTCAAACTCTTGGACTTAAGTGATTCTCTTGCCTCAGCCTCCCAAGTAGATGGGACTACAGGCACCCACCACAATGCTTAGCTATTTTGGTTGTTGTTGTTGTCATCATTGTTTAGCAGGCCTGGGCTGGGTTCAAACCTGCCAGCCCAGGTGTTTGTGGCCGGACCCCTAACCACTGAGCTATGGGTGCTGAGCCCAAACCTAATTTTCAATAGGTCACATAATGGTGGCTTTACGATGTGACTGACATTATTCCTAGAGCTGACAACTGAAAAACTGCATGAAGTAGCAAACAGTGTTATGTGTATCTCCTGGATAGGTGAGTTGGATACTCGCAAACTGGACATCCATACTTACAGCCAATTTTGGGTCAACCAATGGCATAACTGCTCATTGGGAATGCCTCCTGCCGCTGCTGTTTCTCAGTAACAAATCAAGTGAATTAGAATGAAAAGCTTTTATTTATCCTAGCCAGGAGATTAGAAAGGAAGGAAGCCAGGCATACACGTCTCTCAAAGACTTGAGAAAGTTTCTTGTAATCTACTGGAAAGCTGATGACTAGGAGGAAGGGTTCAGGGCTTGTGCCACTTTGTAATATTGGCTTCCATTCAGAAGCAGTTCTTTCTATGGAAAATTTGCAATAATGCCACTTGTTTTTCATGTCAAAATGACAAAATGCCATAATTTATTGGGCCACTAACCTCATCCTTGCTCTCTTGGACATCTCTCTAGAAAAAAAGTCAAAGCATCTGGTAGCACAATCTCCTGAAGGATGGGGACGTTTCTGCAGCTTGTGATAATAATATTAAAATTTATATATCAGAGAAAGGAGCAAGACGGCTGACTAGAGATTTCAGCCACCAGATCATCTCAAATAGAAGACATTTCAAGGGAGAAAGTATAGCCCATGTGAAATGCTGAGGAGAGGAGCTGGATCCTGCCTTTACTAGGGAGCCCACGAGAAGAGGTAGTGAACAAAAGATGGAGCAATATTTTGGTGGAGTCTGACATCTGAGGGTTTCAGAGCCCAGAGAACAGGGTAGGTGGCATATACATAGTGACACTCAGCGGTAATACTCAGCTATGGAACGAAACCAAGTAATGTCATTTGCAGCAAATTGAATGAAACTGGAGATCATGATCCTAAGTGATGTATCTCAGGAATGGAATAACAAATACCACATATTCTCCCCTAAAATGTGGGAGCTAAACTATGACTGTAAATGTTCATAAAGTTGTGTAATGGATGTTGAAACTAAGACAGGGGAGAGGGCATAGATAAAGATAAAATATTACCCAGCAGGTAAGATATATGCTTCTCTGGTGAGGGGTAAACAGAAAGCCCTCACTTCAGCATTAAACAATTAATCCATGAAACATAAAACACTTGCTTTCCCCACAGCTATTAAAAACATTTTTAAACCATTACTTATTATATTATGAATACAACTTTTTACAGTGCATATTACTCATTGTATATAACCAGTTTTACATGTGTGTGACATATTGATTATATAAGACATATCACATAGTGTTTAGGAAGCTAAACACATATTATACCACCAACAATTGCTATATATCATCAGTTCCATACTACATATGCTAGACTGTTTTATAAGGGTTTTAATTCATTTAATTATTATAATAAATATTCTTATGAATATTTATGAAACCATTATTGCCAAAATCTTATAGATAAAAATCATTAATCTTATTATCCCTCTTTCCTATACTTTTTGTATGAGAAGCTTCAAGTTAAAATTTGAGATTAGTCATACCCAAACAGGAAATATTGTCAGGTTACCTGTGAATTTCTCTGATATTAGTTGTGATAGGTTTAACCACTACCAGTCCACTAGTGGTACATGGATAAGCCTCAATTCTACCCATGCACCTTGATTTTCTGCTTATGGAAGCACTCTTCCACCATAGGAAAGAATTTTTTGGCCTTGAACTTGACTTTTCAACATCATCAAATGTTGGGGCTATGGCTCAAAGCACAACATATAAAATCTGCAATGAACTCTCAAACCTGAATCAGTGTTGTGGTGATCAGAACCTGGTTTTACTAAATTGGCATGACTATTCCAGCTGTACATTAAAGGATCTCAAGTTTTTCAGGTTAAGGGAATCCTGACTTTCTTCCTTTCTCAGGAAGCTGGCAGCCTGGTGTCTGGAATCAGGGAGTAGGTCAGAGCTCTAGATGTGTACCTGATATCAGACTGCTTAGCCTAGAGCTTAGGATGAACCTGTCTTCTCAGTTGGAAGAAAGCAGAGAGTAAGTCTAAAGAAAGCATCAGTTGGAAGGGTCTGGACTTAGCTGTAGAAGCAATTCAAAATGCAGTAGTCCCCACACCTCCGTAAGTGACCTAATTTTCATAGATTGGACGTAGGTTAAACCACATATAGTTATCGGGGCAGTAGGTTTAATTTGTCATGTTAACCACCTCTGTATGCTCATCTGTTTGCTATAGTCCCTTGGGTGGTCAACTTACAGAGGTACTACTGTGTAAGGACTCCAAAACCACATACCTTCAGGGAGTTTGACAAGAATCTGGGGAACTAAACATAGTGAGCATCCTTTAAGGACTACAGCTACAAAACTTTTTATTTTTTTCTTCTCCAATTATTCCTAACTATAGATGGGGATAAATTAAGGGAGATAATATATCTGAAATTGAATTAGAACTAGGATCAAAAATTGGGAAAGTGACTCAGGTTTTGGCATTGTTTATAGAACTACCTGTACATATAGAACATATAAAATTAACTTTAATGTTATTCTTTAAACAGAACATTTTTTGGAATCATGTATAATTAAAGTTCAAGATTATACCAAGATAAACTTCAGGGTTATTTTTAGCAAAACTTTTCTTATTAAAATTAATGTGAAACGCCCATGCCAAGACACTGGGATAAGGCACTTTGGTACCTCCTCTTATTAACACTTGACATGTCAGGTTGAATAGCCCAATTTGCCTCTTTGACCACTGCTTTTTTGAAAATACAACATTCTATCTGTTAAATATACCCAAGGATTTCTAACATCCCTATAGCTTGAAATTCTGAGATATCTAGAAAAAACACCCACATAACACATTTTTTAATTGAGGTAAGATTCTATCCCCTCTAAATGCAATACTAGAAAGAGTATTGTGGGTAAATTGTTTGATATAGTGATTTCTCTAAATTGTTTTCCTCCTGCTGTAAGAACATGGCTTAACAACTGTGATGTTTGATGAAAACTGAAGATCCTTTTAAAGTCAAAAATAAATAAATTGGAGTGCTTACTCAGAACTGCAACAGCTGTGTTTTGATGTTTACAACCACAGATGTTAGATGTTTCCAGATGGAAACAAGGTTGTCAGTCTTCAATTTCCTCGAGAAAGAATTATATAATGAAGGGTAGTTAAAAACAAGTTTCATAGTTATTTTGTGATGCTTGTCATGAAATTCCACAGCTTACTTGAAATACATGTCTCATGTAGATTTCATTTTGTTGTACAGACTGAGTTCAAACATTGAAAATGGTCTGTTTATTTAATTTCATTCCACATAAAATACTAACAATGATGTTGTCAAAAATCCCTTAAATAAGGTTACCATTTTATTTTTTGTTCTTGAATATTACCAGCAAAGTTGTGGCTAGGAACTACTAAAATAATGGCAAAGAGAATGAAAGGAATTGAAAAAATACATATTTTTGAGTGATTGTACTAAACTCTGACTATGATATTTTTATAAGTGATAACTGTCTGTGATATCCTTACAATTTTACTCTGTGCCTAGCAGTAAGTTAAATATTTTATACATAACTCTACTTCATACGTGAAGCTTGCAATGATTCTGTGATGATATTATTATTATCCTCACTTTACTGCTAAATATTTGAGGTTCAGAAAGATAAACATAACTTGCTAAACTTTATATAACTAGTCAAGTCATAAAACTATGATTGAGGTCCAGAAATTCTGATGCCATAGCCCAAGTTTTCAAGCAAAATCTCTACAACCTCCAACTCGGACATGTTCTTCCCACATATGATCTTATTTTATATCATCACAACCATATGAGGCAAACAACAATCTAAATTTTAGGAGGAATAAAAGTATTGACATGACAGTTCAATCAATGTCTACAAAAAGCAATTCAATGCTTCAAACCCAGAATATTTGCAAAGTCGTCCTTAAGTACTCTGAGACTGTGGCTCGGGATTGCCCAGGTAGTTATCCCTTCCTGTTGCCACTGGCACAAGTAAACTCCTTGCTAACACCAAATTCTTGTCAGGTATGCATAGCTTGTCAATGTTTAATGCCAGTAACAACAGCGTAAAAAGAATATCTAGTCAAAGTATACGGCATGCGTCTATATATACATGTGTATATAGATAGCCTAATTATAATAACAAATGCAAAGTATTTAATTATATTAGAAAAATAACTCTGTTGGAAGGATAAAAGAACAGAGGAATTACTTTTGTATCTAGTGGATAGCAGAAAACAGCTATTATTTTCCAAAATGTCAAGTCAATATCTATATCAAATTTTAAAAAGAAAAAAAAGAGATACAAGCCTGTTCTTTAGAGAAAATACCAAAATATCGAAAGAAAGTATTTAAAGTTACTATGTCAATGAAAGGGAAGTGGAGGATTTGCCATTACTTTACATAAACTTTCAAAAAAGTTAAATTTTTAACCTCTGGTCATAATTGACTATGATAGAACTAAAACAAAAACGATGGATAATCAGTTATTTCCTGCCTGTTATAATTACCTACTTCATTTTATAGTGTTCACACATTGATAATAAACATAATAAATATTTTTTTAAAGTTTTGATTTTGATGATGTCTCTCGGAACAAAGCCATACTATTGTTGATTTACAGTTGTGTGTATGTATACTATAAATTATACTCGTTATATATAATATTCTATAAATAATAACCAATTTTATGGAATAAGAGAACAGTCTCACATTTTCTACAAGAAATTAGTGAAAGCAATAAATAAAGCCCGACCCTGGGATGGTAGGCAGGATTCTGCAATAGGTCTCAAGATTCCCAACATCTAATTCATCACACCTCTTGTCCCAGTTAATCAATTAATGTTCATCTGTGTTCTGCCATAAAGGCATTGAAAATATTTAAAGGCCCAAATAATTTGACGTTAAGATAGGGAGATTATCCTCACTGGAAATCAGGAGAAATCAGAGAAGCTCTTCTTAGTGAGAGAGATTCTTTAATGCCTGAAAAGGATTTGGCACAATGAAGATTCTCTACTGCAGACTCGAACACAGAAGGCAAAGGATACTGATGGTAGTCAGCAAGGAAGTGGAGACCTGGTTGTGTAACAATAGAAACTGGATTCTACTGCAACCACATGTGCTTTGAAGAGCATACAAATTTTATTATGAGAACATAGCCCTAGAAATGCTGTGATAACAGTCTGGTGAGGTGCTGAGCAAAAAATCTAGGGAAACAGTTATCAGACTTCTAATCCAAAAAACTGTGAAACATGAAAAGGGGTTGTTTGAAATCACTACATGTGGGGTAATTTGTTACACAGCAATGGAAAACTAATACCCCTGGAAAACTCAAAACAGTTTGTTAACATTATTGGACAGACTATTTTGTGAAATGTCTAATTTTGAGTCACCTTTGTAGACATACGAAGTATGTTTGAAGTCCTAATTTAGAACTTCTTGGAATAATTACATAGCACATCTTCACTACATATTAGTTGCTAGAAGTTAAACTATCTACTTAAGTTTTACTTTCCTGGGCTTTATTCATAATTCCAGTGTTTAGAGAAGGTGAAAACGGTAGAATTTCCCAATGGTGTTAATTGTACTCTGATGACTTAGGAACCTCAAGGAAGACTGAAAACGTATGGATGAGTCTTTCTTTCTCCTAATGTTAGTGTTTACAAAGCCTGTACCTGTTACAAATGTCATACTAGAAGTTGGGTGATAGGACCCTAAATTTGGCCATAACGTAAAATTAAGAAAGCCAACATTGAGCAAGCCAAAAATTGATAAACATTTAAACCTAATTTAGGTATAATTAAGCATCAGAAATTATTTATACTTCATTTATATTAGGTATAATTAAGTATCAAAAACTGAAAATGTCGCATTTGGAGTTAAATTGCATTCTCACAGCAAGCACATTTTTGGTAACAATAGGCCAATATCTGAAGATATTTAAACTCTTGGGAACACATCATCTCATAGTCTAAGGAGACAGCATCTCTTCAGGTTGTGCCACTTACAATCTGCATGGCATGTGTGGGAGCTCTTCATGGAGGAGTGTCAGGATGAAATAGATCTCCGTGCTTGCCCTAATCATTCATAAGAGGGTAGAAGAAAAATAATTCCCATATGAACTGAAGTGAAAGACACTGTAACAGAAAATGTAATAAAAGGAAATGGTAGTTCAAGGGAGGATCGATATTAAAGTACTTCTGAAAAGTACACTTTATGAAAAACACCAGTTATCAGACCAAAGACAGCCTTTATGCTATTTACATTACTGAAAGTAAAAGGTGAAAAGAAGAAGCCAAGCCAGGGACAATAAAGTGATCCCATAGATGCCCTACCATCTCCCTAGTACTCTTGGAACCAGGGATTGGTATTTCTGCCACACATATATGTACAGGTGTACTTAACTCTATGTGTGTGTATAGTACGGCTCACGTTTCCTCTATTTCTTATTCTGTCTATAAAATAGTCTACTTCCCAATGTCAGGAAATAATGATCCTACCAAAACAGCTAATATATTTGCTGAGATTTTGCTAATTCCCGCCAGCGTGGAGGGTATCACCTAACAAACTATGAAATCCTCAGTGCAAGTCCAGACCTACCAACTACATGTCCTTCAGGTAGAAAGACTTGCTGCTCAAGACCATAACTGAAATGTCCAAGGAAGAAAAATCAGAAAAGACTGATGTAGAAAGAACGCTGAAGTCACTTAATTTCCTGGTTCCACTCACCTCAGTTTTACCTTTGCTCTTCCTGGATGCATCCACCAATAAATCTCACTTTGAACCTGAGCTAGTTTGCATTGACTTTCTGTCACATTTCACCAAAGAATGTTGCCTACCACAGAGGACTTAATATAGCAGCCAGAAACTGTGACCATGACCTCCAGACTTTCAAATAAAATACATGTGTTTGCAATGTGCAGGGGGGTCCTTTGCCAGCCCCTGGGCACGGAAACCTGGGGAAAATAAACATGGTGAAGAGAATGGCAAAGTAAAATTTGATGGTGCAGTGACTCATGCCTATAATCCTAGCACTCTGGGAGGCTGAGGTGGATGGATTGTCTGAGCTTAGACGTTCAAGACCAGCCTGAGCAAGACTGAGACCCCCATCTCTACTAAAAATAGAAAAACTAGCCAGGTGTTGCGGCAGGTGCATGTAGTCACAGCTAATCAGGTGTCTGAGGCAAGTGGATTGATTGTTTGTTTCCAAGAGTTTGAGGTTGCTATGAGCTATGACACCAGGGCACTCTACCCAGGTCAACAAAATGAGACTCTGTCTCAAAAAAATAAATAAAAACAACAGCCAAAAAAAAAAAAAAACCTAATAAATTTGACTATGTATATATATTTATTGACTACTTATCAGTTGGCTGATATATATATATATATCCAACTATTTTAAATTGCACACAAACTTTCTGGACACCCAGTGTAAGAGTGTATACACACACACACATACACATAAAAATTTGTACAGTATGTAAAAATATAGTAACTACAAATAAAACTGAGCTTCTCGTGGTTGCTCGTCACAGAAAGCTTGGGAAAACGGGCTTACAGGGTAAATTTATGCCAAGTGAATGTTCCAACCCTCCCCGGCCAATGGTGTAATGAAGCACATGGCCCTGTTGTTCATAGTGGGTCTGACACTGGATGTTGGAAGTGAAATAACTGTTCTTGGAAATGATGTGTATTTCAAGGATACTATTTAAACCACATCCCATTATAATAATTGTGTAGATCTGTACTATGCATTTCAAGTTAAGAACTCCACATATATCTTGATTGGGTATTTGTAAATTGAGAATTCTGACAAAGAGTATTATAAATATAAAGTATAAAATAAACGTCTTGACACAATAACTAAGAAAATGCCGTGAAGGCTATGTTGACCAGTTTGAAAGCATTTCAAATGTAAAGCAAGCACATTGTACCCCATGATTGCATTAATGTACACAGCTATGATTTAATAAAAATAATAATAAACATAGTTTAGGAAAACATCGATTCCCATTGCATGTTTAGAGAATGTTAAAGGAGTTTTAGGTTCAACAGTAAACCACCTCACAGCCTAAACTTCTAATGAAAGCACAAATATCAGAAAAGCTTGAGTGATGATGTTCCTGGACCTATGGAATAAAGATACAAACCTTGAGAAAAAAATACATGGATACAAAGGCCCTCGGGCATTCCATCCTGGACCAAAGCTGGGACCTGGACCCAGATCTACATAAAATAAAATGTATGACCCCTGGCCTGTAGCTTCAACTTTGCTATGTTTAAAATGTTCTACTAGGCAAGCAGGCATTCAATTGGGAGATAGTATCCTAATATTTCCCTCCTAATGTTGAAATATACTTCTTTTTTCTTAGAGGGAAAATAGTAAAAGGAGACAGAACCTCCATTACACAATTCTGAAATTATTCTAATTGGATCCCTAGTGAAAGACAGAAAGCTAACACCTCCAGAAGTCTCTCCAAAGTACAAGAGACCTAAAATCTCCTGAGATCAATTCTGAAAACAAATGGGCTACCTACTTGACTGCTGGATATGACTATGGTCACCTCCAAAGTCCTCCCCTCGGCAATCTACGTACTGACGTCAGCACCTCGTCAACCCTTCCCAGATATTTTGGAACTCTTTTTCTGGAATGTCCATCAGAGCTGTCATCATATTACCCTCGATGTCCTGAATATCGTCAAATGTCTTTTTTTCAATATTTTCTTCCTCTTCAGGTAATGAAAACCATCGTGATCAGGAGCCAAATAAGGTGAGTAGGGAGGGTGCTCAATGCAGCTATGGGTTTACTGTCCCTCAGGGACAGTGCCCTGTGAGCTGGTGCATTGTGATGAAAAAACTGAACCACGTGTTGGCGAAAAGTTCAGGCCATTTTTAGTTAAGATTTTCTTAACTGCTTCTCTATCAATGTTTACTTGGTTTGCGATGCTTCTCACGGGCAGCCAACAATTTTGACACACAATTAGATGAATTTTTGCAATGTTTTCATCAGTTCTGATTCTTGCTGGTCGCCCTCTCCTCTCTTCATCAGGGACACATTCTATCTCCTAAGATAAACATTTAATCATAAATACAGTTTAGGAAAACATCGATTCCCATTGCATGTTTTCTTCATTGCATTATCCTCATAAACTTAGGCCAACATGTCCCTGATATCATTTCCCACTCTTGCCAAGATTAATGAGAAGTTTAATGTTTGTTTGTTTGTTGCTCCAATTCAATCTCCAACATTCTTGCGACAGCACAGCAAATTTACAGTAATAATGAACACCAGTCAGAAAGACACTGCCACGTGTGAGAGGCACTGAGTTACCGAAGGCAGGAAACCTCCCCGAGTTGTTGGTACAACGCTGTGTGCGTGAACACACAGTGGCAAGTTTGCGAACTTTACCGTCAGACCTTATACTTATATGTGTGTATATCTATGTGTGTCTATACACATGGGTATTATTTTAGGAATTATTGTGGGATGTTCATGAAAAGCTACTCCAGGTTTAGCACACCTCATAATAAACTCTGCTAAATATTTACTTAACTAGAATTCCAAATTCAAAGAATGAGGGAAATACAGCATTCTCTGAATTAATGGCTGAAAGTTTTCAGAAGGGAACAAAGATATGACTGCCCAGATTAAAAGCACACATAGGATCTTGAGTATAAAGGCTGGGCCACAACTAACGTAAGATTAAGAAAACTGCTATAGGGTAAAGTTATAAACACTTATACAACAAAACTTATTAAGTTGCAATAACTATAAATATACCATAAAGATCTATATAGATAATTTCATACATCTAGACAATCTTGCACTCCCTAAATCCAGCCACACATCAATTTCTTAAATCTATTATGATTGTAGCTTTAGTTATCGTCAGATGTCTTCTAGTTCTCCACAACTTGTGTCCATGTCCACATTATTTTCCTTTTAAATATTTTTGTTGTTGCTGTTGTTGCTGCAGTTTTTGGCCAGGGCCAGGTTTGAACCCACCACTTCTGGTATATGGGACCAGTGCCCTACTCGTTGAGCTGCCAGCACCATGCCTTGCCCAGATTCTTTTAAACTAAGCCTATTTTCTACCCGACAAGAGTGGTAGAGCTTTCACAGAAATAGAGCTTGCCTTTGTGATTCTACATATCCTTGAATAAAATAGCATTTACATGGCACGAGAAGCTCCATGCTTGTGCACACTCATGTTTTTATTTGTAGTATGAACATTTATACTTTAATTATACTTAAGTCTTATAGTGATTTGCAATCTAGACCATGTGTTCTCTTGTCTCTTAATATTTTCAAGTACACTTGGGTTTGCAAAAGCTTTGCAATGGCCACACACAGCGCCCCCCCCACACACACACACACAGAGCTAAATGCTCAGATACACAACTGAGATGCTCATGGCACAACTGGGGTGTTCTCCCTCATTATTCTGATTTATAATGTGGACACTCCCTTTATAACACTTATGAAAAACAACAGTGGCTGTGCCCCTATTTATCTAATTCTCTACCTGAAGAACCTCTGGAGAAAAGTGATTTTATCTTATTATTTCTTGTAATATTTTGAGCATTTAACACATTCTACTACATGCTCAAAAATCATTTATTGCATACTGCATGAGTAAAGAAATGGACATCTGTTTAAGCACCAACATCTAAATCATACCTTAATTTATTCACAATGTTATTCAAACTATAACCCAAACGATATGAGAAAATTCATATATGAAAACTCATCTAATTTTCGCTTGATGCTTTTATTGGTAAAATATTAAATATGAGAAAATTCATTAACTTTTCTGAGTCTTGGTTCATTGATATGCATAATGCATGTGGTCATACGTATCTCCCTTATTAAGAATTAAATATAAAACAAATGTGACCCTTAGGTGGCTGCCAACTTTTAGGTTAAAATACATATCATTCTCTCTCTCTCTCTTTTTTTTTTTTTGTTTAAATGTATGCATTGTTTATCTCAGCCTCATCTGAAAGAAATAAAGCTCTGTGAAGGAATTTGATGGCGTTATACAGCAGGACATCCTTGCCATGGCCTATTGCAATAAATCAGGTTTACAGGAACTTAGAGTTCGACCAATGCAATGTTTTTATTCATAGCTTATATTGGTTTCAAGGGAACGTAAAGTAAATGCCACATATATTTAGCATGGAAACCATTAGTTTCCTCTGAAGAACTGTACACTTTAGTGTTCGCCAATTATCCACTCTCTCTCCTTTCTTGTCAACAGAACCCTCATCTTGTTTAGGCCACCGAGTGTCCACTCACAGGCGTATATCCTAATTTACATCGACTAATCAGAGGAAGGCCGCTCTGCTCCGCCAAATCCTCATATTTCCACTTTCTCTTGCGACCAGGGCTGGCCATATGATGACATTCACACATAAGTGAAAATCTGTTTTTGCTTTCCGGCAGCAGTAATATTATCAGGAGAAATAATTTATAATTTTGGATGTCCATTGTTTTTCCTCAACTTCAGACAGAATTGGGGATGTGATAATAGGAGCTCTGGCAACATCCATGTGATCAGGAAGTAGCAGGACAAAAATGGCAGCTTTCTGGACATTCCAGAATAAACATGTGAGAAGTACATAGACCCTTGACCACTTCCTGGGCCCTCTGCATGTAAACCGGGGCCACTGAGTGTAGGACTCAGGTGAGAAAGCTTCATTTTCCATGAAACTATTTTCTATGACTCTTAGTGAAAGCTTTCCTATCTGATAACACATCAAAACACATAAAACAAAGGTGACAAAGGAAACAAAGGTAACATGGAGTGTAAATTTTGTAGCATCTTAAAATATCGGGCGTGTGTAATATGAATTAGTTTAGCAAATTACATAAACTTACTTCCTGTGGACATATTGGGTGCAGCCTAAGTCCTGTGTACATTTTACCTTGTGCTTATTCCCTTGGTATTGGCTGATTGCGCTGTGAAAAGAACTCCTAAGGATTTGTGGGAACTAGAAAAACTAATGGAATCATAAGTTTATCAAAACACTTATCCTTATTTTCCTTTTTCTGTTTTTGGTTATTTCATGTGGAATGCAATTAATTCCCTCTGGTTTACTTAGATGGGTTTTTGATATGCTGTAACTTTCAGAAACACATCTGGCATTAAATCTCTTGCAACTTCATTCTTCCCCATGTGCTGAGCCTTTTAATTCTTTTAAAACATATGTAAGATACATTTTAAGGGGGGGGAAGGTACCGTCTTTCAGCTAGTGAGTAAAAGACCTATAAATGTCTCTATTAGTATTCATGTTCAGGGGTGCCTAATTCAACTGAATGATGAAATGCAATCCAAGTATTTGTCACAAGGAATACGGAGGTTTTTGTATTCATAGGAAGGCAGCCCTCCTGTTACCTTTCAACTGATTTCTAGACAGCAGCTTTCTTATGAGAAAAGACATGCCTGAAGCAGGTGTCTCGCTATGTGATGAAGTATCACGGTACGAGAATGAAAGATAAAAATGACTAAACAATTTGGATAACGATCCAAAAAATCTGAAGAAAATCATATAATCCCAAAGCATGAATACTTCTGAAAATAGTTTTAAAAATGTATGAAACTGTTGCTTCTGCATAATTTCAACACCTTTTGAAGTGACACAATCAAAGGGCACCGTTCTTCCAAATTAAACATATTTTATTGATTTTTATCTTCAATGGAGCGAATGCTACTGAGGTTTCATTTGTAGAAGTTGAAATACCGGGTTGAAAGTTACATTTTGGCACTGCGGACATCCCCCCAGTGTACATTGATCAAGTGATGTTTTTTCTTCTCTTCCTTTTGATTTGCTGTTTTATCAAAGAAGCAGTCTGTTCACATGAGTACTGCCAAAAAAGGAGACCTTTTCTTTGCACACATCATCAAGCATGAAAAGTTATCCTGAATTTTCATAGAGTACATTAAACTAGAAAAAATTTGAGTAAACAATATCTGACTGTGATAAGGGTAAAAGTGTGTGGTATAATGAACAAGAAGCTGATAGCCATGTCACCTGAGTTATGGTTCATACTTGGCTGTCGATCACTTACATATATCTTCAACAGGTTCCTAAGCTCCTCTAAGCACTACTTTCCAATCTGTAAAAATTAATATTCTTTTTTTTTTTGAGTCAGAGTCTCACTATGTCACCCTCAGTAGAGTGCCGTGACATCACAGCTCACAGCAACCTCAAACTCTTGAATTTAAGCAATTTTCTTGCCTCAGCCTCTAAGTAGGTGGGACTACAGGTGCCCACCACAATGCCTGGCTATGTAAAAATTAATATTCTGATCACAACTAAATTGTTTCTGAAGAACAAGTGACAAAGAGAATATTGTTCTTAAAGTTTTGTTTTAATAATTCTAAGTCCTTTGCCACGTCTTCTCTCTCTTTGTCAAAAAAATTGTTTAGAATTCAAAAATAACTTTATGTTTGCTAGATGTAAACTTTGAAATGTTTACTATAACTGAATGTTTTATTTTAGTTTTGCCTTCTGATACTTGTTTGGGTATTTTCTTTCCCTGAATCTGCTTTCCTCCCTCACTTCCTTTATTCCTTCCTTCTTTCCACTTTTAAAATTTTGAGTCAGCAGGTAAGTTATATGTCTGGTGATATGGGGGGTGATTGGGGATATGGGTATATAGTCAAATGTGGTAAAACAGCGGTATTTCCAAATCACACATGCAACTAGAGATCAGTACAAACCCATGGGTAACTCTAAGGATTCCTGCAGTGATAGCATCCCATGGATAGAAGGTAAGAGTCGGTGCAGACAGCAGTGTTCTTGATTTAGGACCATAACAGAGGCTCCGCAGTGTCAGCCAAGGCATCAGAAGTCATCACTGAGTTGCTTGTACAATCAACAGATAAAGTGCCTTTTCTATTTATTTCCAACTATATTATTACTTCTTAGCACAGAATAGAAGGTGTAGGATCAAAATGTGGCCTTAAATGTCTCCAATTTTAGCCCCACAAAAATGATAGTATATCCAGTATATAAATAATCTGCTGGGTCCTGGAGACTCACAGGTTGTCAAACACCGACATGCTTCTTTATGCATGGTGCTTATGTCTTTTACATGGTTATGTGTTATTATTCTCAGAATTGGGTTTCTTTAGCAAGTCCTGAACTTTGTGGGAGTCCATGATCTTTATTTTTAAGGAGTTGTGCCTGCCATAATTGCTTATATATAGTATACACTTAGAGAAAATTAACATACTGTGTTAAAAACTCTTGGCCCTGATTCAGAGAGCCTATTATATCACTGAAAGTTACCATCTATTTTGGAATCTGCCCTCATTGTATTGCCTCATTATCTGCTTGTCTTTTTCCTTACACATTATCTTAGTAAGTTCCGAATCAAGCTCAAATCCACTTCAGTTCATTTTTATTCAAAATCATCTCTTGTCCATGCAGATGGCTTTGACTCCAAAACCACTGGTCCCAAAGCAAAGCACTCAAACTATGAGGACTGTCCTGGGAAGACACTTACCAGCCTCAGAGACTTGGAAAAGCCTGACAGTGTTCACTGATACTCTATGCCCACCTGCTGCTGGGCGTCTAACATTAGGGCATGAGAACGCTTTCAGACCTGCACTTCCTCTTCCTCAGAAGGACTGACATGTACGCAGAGCCTTGGGAGACAGCTCTGCCCCCCACACAGAATGGGAACTTGGAGAGAATGACAAACGACCACGGCTCTTCTATGAGTGCTATTTTATCCTACTAAATGAATGCCTGCTGAAAGAGACAATTTGTCACAGGACATAATTTAATCACCTTGCATAGGATGAGAGAAAACTAAAAATGAGAGCAAGTGCTGAGAATGAATCAATTTTTTCTTCCTCCGGTAGATGTAAATGTACTTGAAGCTCTTCCTATCTTCTCACCCAAGTGCTGTACTTCCTGAAAAACTATTTTTAGTCATTTGTGTCCATTAGTTAAGGCAATTCATGGTCTTAAAACTTTCTCAATTGTGGAAGTAATACTTTTCTATATTTTTACTGAATTATTCTAAAATAATGCCAAATAAATTATTTTTAGAAGTTACGCTTCCCACTAGTACTGATCTACATTGAAATTCTTAAATAAAAAAGCATGTAAAATAAAACACTTTGGTTCCCAAATTATTTCAATGTTAGTTCAATTTTATTAATGCTTAGTGAGTTTGAATTCTTAATGTCTGAGATAAATCTATGTGGTAGACTATGTCTATGTTTGTAGTTAGCTGAATGAATGAAATAAAGACCTAAGACTTAGATTTTTGTCTTTAAAATGTAGTCCTACAGGATGGCATGAACCATTCAAGAGTCTTACCAGTGCAAGTAAATGTTCTACAGAAAAGATCAGGAAATTTAAGTTCTCTGCACATAACTATTCATGAAATGAGGACTTAAACAGTAAGAAGCAAAAGTTTCAGGATAGAGATAGTTTCAAAAATAAAGAAAAATTATCTTGCATGGAGTGTAAAATTAATAGTGTACATAGTTAAATAAAAGAGTCAGTTGCTAAACATTTTTTTTCCTACTAATTATTTTCACGGAATTATTATGTTATCTAGTGATATAAATTTTCAACCATAAATTTATTTCCAAGGTCCTTGTTACGGTGAAACAATTTTTTTCTCTTCCTCCTGAGAATGGAAGTTTTAATGTTTCTGTGAAATATTCTTTTTAAATATTTACATGAATAATATTTTAAATTGGATTCTTTTAACTAAACTTGAAAAATAGCATTCCGGTTCAGCGCCTGTGGCTCAATCGGCTAAGGCACCAGCCACATACACCTAAGGTGGCGGGTTCAAATCCCCAGCCCGGGCCCACCAAACAACAATGATGGCTGCAACCAAAAAATGGCCGGGCATTGTGGTGGGTGCCTGTGGTCCCAGCTACTTGGGAGGCGGAGGCAGGAGACTCCCCAAGAGTTGGAGGTTGCTATGAGCTGTGATGCCATGGCAC
>CAUYQV010167987.1:0-11516 GCA_963574575.1 Galagoides demidoff | reverse complement strand
AATAAATAAATAAATAAATAGTAAAAATAATGAAGTGAGAGTAGAAGATTTGAAAGGTCTATCTACCCAGAGATTATGAGGTTTGTAATTAAATTTACCTCATTTTCCTTAATTTCAATGATTGCTTAAAAGCACAGAAGTACTGACAGTGTACTACATAAATAATCTCACAGTGCTCTAGTGTGGCTCATAACAATTTCCGGTAGAGCATACACTAAGGACAAACTCCTGCTGAAACAGGAGCAGGACTCAGTAAAGAGACCGGAGGACATTAATAAAATAAATAGACTTAGTCAATAAAATAAATGAGAAGTTAGTTTTTGGTTTTCTTTAGCAAGTGTATTGAAGAAAAAATATAAAAGACAGAAAATGAATAAGAAAAAAGATATAACTATAATTTTAGAAATCTTGACAGAATTACATAAATAACTTGCAAAAAATAATAAAAACAAAGAAAATGCAAGATTCTCTAAGGAGGTATAAATTGAATGACTCAGAAAGAGGTAAAAATTGAATACATAAATAACCATATTAAAAATCTATCCCTATAAAACATACCAGCTCAATATGAATTTATGAGCCAGCTCTATTCAACTATTAAGGAACAGATAATTGCTCTGTTAAGTTTTCCAAAGCATTAAAAGTGCTGAAAAGCTTCAAAACTCACTCAATTAAATTTCATAATTCTATTTAAAAAACAAAATAAAATTTAAAAATCACAGAAGCTATAGATCAGTATCATTTAAAACACAAGTACAAATATCCAAAGCTAAATATTTAAAATTAGTAATTTTTATTAGTAATTAAAATCAATAATTTTTTCAGAAAATTCTGTAAATGATCAAGCAGAATTTATTTTATAAGTGTAATAATACTGTACCATTGGGAAATTCATTAAGATAATTCACTAAATTAACAGATTTAGAGAACATTATACAATTAACTTACTACAAAAAGACACTTCTCATGTGCCAATAGCATGTTTAATAAAGTCAAACTACGAAAAAAAATCTTTTATTCCTTAATTAAATAAAAAAAACTTGGAAAAACAGCAAACATCATACTTAATGGGGGAGTCATGAAAGGTATTTTCACTGAAGTCTTGATCAAAATAAAAATGCCTAATCGTATCATAGCAACTAGAATTGAAGTCATAAGCAATGCAACAAGGCAAAAAGAAAAAATGAATTACAGGTACAGAATAAGGGGCCCAAACTTTTACTATTTGCATATAATAGACTTGTCCAAGAGAAGGTACAGAGCAATATTTAGTAACACAGGTTGATAAAATGTCAAAATACATAAATCAATCACATCTCCATAAAAGCAAAAAAAAATTATTTGAAAAAATAAAGCAAACTCCATGTTCAACTGCTGATTGATTAAAAAATAAAAAGAAAGAGAAAAATAAATCCAACTCAGTAGCAGCAAAAATTATACAACATACCCATGAATAAAGTTGGCAGAATACAAAAGACCTTGATGGGGGAAAAATATATAATTTTACTGATGCACATATAAAAAAGCCTGAGTAAACAAGCTTTAGGATAAGAAAACTCAATAGTGAGACATGTTTATTAAACCAAAATAAATGTGTAGCTTAAATGCAATCATAATTAAAATACCAACAAGATTGTAAAATGAAAGTTATGTGTTTCTTTTAAAATACATCTGAAAGAGAAAACACGCAAGGCTATCCAAAAATAAATGAGCAAGATAAACCATATGGTATATGATGGGGAGGGATGATCACTCTTGTATTTCACAGTTTTCCTTAGAGAATTCTGCGCTTCCTTAGAGAAAGGTATTATTGGGGCAAATACTCCAAGAAAAGTGGGTTTGGTTAGGGAAGTTGCTGTTCTCTTCTTTGAGCTGATTGAGTAATTGCTTTGCACATCTCACTTTTTCCACAGTTAGATTCTAAGCCTAAATTTATTGCAAAGAAACAGAAAACCTCACTTTGGTCCTAGGCCAAACTATATCCTCTTTCACAATATATTAGAAGTTCTATATTTTGAGGGGATTATCAGACATTACTCAGTGCAAACCTGATGCAGAACATTTTATCCTTATTGGGCTCTGTCTGCTATTAATTTTTGAGGAATCTAGAAAGAAGAATGGTGAGTAGTCAGCATTCCTAAATCTCCAATAAACAAGTTGCTTATGAAATCTCAAAACAAACCAAAAAAGCAAAGAGGGACCTTCTAATTTAGAATACAAGTTTAAAATTATATTTTAATTCCAAATTTTCAAACTCCAATTCAAGTTTAAATATTCCCACTTTAAATTCAAATTTAATTTGAATCGTAAAACAATGAGCAAAAACTTTTAAAGTAACCAGTCCTCCATTTAAAACAATTATGTTTCTATTTGTTTTTGCTTTCAATCACTGTGGCGCCTCTCTTGAACTTTCTAGCTCAGCTGAGTAAGGGAACCAGGTCAACTGGGTTGGGGGAACTGAAATCCCCCTGAAAACATCTTCACCTAGGTAACCAATGACCAATAGAAAAGGGTAATACTGCCTGGAATTGCAGATAGGCAAGACTTGCAGCCCATGTCAAATGGAGAGAGTATTTATACCTCTGTAGGCCTTGTGTCTCCCTGTCTCTCCTCTTTTATTCTCCATGAGAGGGACCCACTTCCAACTCTCTTTAGAAGTGCTGTAAACTTTCTCTTTCTTCTTCCCAAATAAAATTTCTCTTTCTTACCCTGAAAAACAGATGGATTTTTTTTTTTTTTTGAGACAGAGTCTCACTCTGTAACCCTGGGTAGAGTGCCATGGCATCATAGCTCACAGCAACCTCAAGCTCTTGGTCTCAAGTGGTCCTCTTGCATCAGCCTCCCAAGTAGCTGGCACCTGCCAAAATACCCTGCTCATTTTTCTATTTTTGGTAGAGATAGAGTTTTACTCTTGCTCAGGCAGATCTTGGCTCCCCCCCCCCCCCCCAGAATGCTAGAAAAAATGGACTTATTTCAATAAAAGTTAAAAATCTCTGAATGATGAAAGATTCATCAACAAAATTAAAAAGCAAGTACCGGAGGAAATATTTGCAGCAAACACAGCTGAGAAAGGAGAATCATCTAAGAATTCCTATAAAGAAAAGCCAATAACCTAGTAAGAAAAATGAACGATAGTTTTAAACGGGAAGTTCTTTGAAAAAATACGGATGACTAACATATTCTTGAAAATGTACTTAAGCTCACGAGCATTCAGGAGAATTCAAATCCAAGTAGCAGGAAGTTATTTTGGCTGATTCCATCAGATTAGTAGAATTTAAAAAGATCAACAATGGCCAGTGCTGCAAACTCATGCTCTCATGAATACTGGTTAGCATTTAAACTGGCTCCACCTTTCTGAAGTCAATTTGACATTATGTATCAAATTTAAGATTTACTTATTCTTTGATATCTTTGTTTTCTGTCTCTCTGAGGCCCTTCCTCCATCTCACCCTTTGGTGTGTTAGACCACGTGGATTCATGCTCAGTGCAGCCAAGCCACACTGCACCCAAGGCCACACCTCCCAGCTTCTCCTCACAAGTTCCTCTAACGCTTCTCTGTCTTAGGCTCAGACGTCTGGGTGAGCAAAGGCTTCCAGTCTTCGCCCCATTCCATGACAGTGCTGGCACCGTCTTCCCAGAACCATTTCAGCAAAAGGTCAAGAATTTACCTGCCTGCCGAGTTCCAGAAAGTCACCGGCATGAATGAAGCAGGGACACTAGGGCGTATGTAAAGGTGGGCTTTGGAGCAAACTACAGAGCATGTGCGCGCACCAATGAGACTCCTATTTGTGTAAGAAATCTCCTGACTTTTAAAAATTGGTTCACTACTTTTAAACAAAGAAAATGACATTTTTTGAGAACAAAGGAAACATAATTTGGCTTATAGGCAATTTCTGGATCTTCTTCTAAGCAAGCCTTGAGCAGTCGCGTATCAACTTCATTTGTGGTTAGTTTCTCCTAATGGTTCCTGGTGCCTTGACCTGCCTTATGCAAAACCACTGGGATTCACCAGAGGCTCTAAAGACATTGAATAGTCAAAAGCAAAGGTTCTCATTACTCTTTCCTTTCCTAGAGGGCTCCTGGTTTCCTCTGCTGATGCTCAGGTCTCCTCCCCAGGGACAAGTCTGCACTTAACGCGGAGGAGGGAGATGAACAGGATCACACCACTGAAGGGCCTTCCACTCTTCCCTGAGACAAGGGCACCTGCTCATCCTTTTATTGCAAAGTCACTTACATGACTCTTGCTAAAGCAATGTAAATCTCTCACAATATTACTTCTCTCTTCCTCTAGAAAGAGATGCATCTGGTAAAGGAAGCACTGGGAAAAAATTAAAGTTCTTTCTACTAATCCCCCAATCACATGATGACTAGCAGAAAAGCTATATGTTTAAAGAAATACAGGCAAATCATAAATACAAAACATGCTCTGCCTTCTCATTATAGCGGAAGGATTATGGAACCAAAACCTCTGACTTCAAGACCAAGGTTAAGAGGGTTAAGAGAGTAGGCACCGTCTTTATAGAATCCTGAACCACAATTTTTCTTCTCCACAGCGTTCTAACAGTGTCAAGTACAGTAAGACAGATGAGCCTATTTAAAATATATTTTACAAAGCAAAACAGATATAACGCAGTAACTGTGCATCTAATTGACTTAATTGCCTCATCTATCACATGACTTATGTGAGGTGATGTTTTCTCCTCTGCTTCACCCATGTAATTCTTGTAATGTAAGAGCTGAGACGTGGTGCCAGGCGTGAGCGAGAAATCCTCTCTCCTGAGAAAAGATATCATTGGAGTGATGTTGGCTTTGGGTTCCAGTTTATTGAAAAATCAATGTCCATTTGTGCGACCAACACATATGGCTTTCTTCCAGACTGATGATGGCTCTGGGAGGCTGGCTATCACCTAATGAAGTCAGATCAGCTTACCCAGCACCCGAGTTACAGTTGGCAAAGTGACTTTGTCATTAAAACCCGGTTTATCATTCCTGGTGGTGTTTTTCTTCCCATTTCACCCCTCCTCTCCATTTCTCCTGAAGCCGCAGTATTGTTTTTCTCTCAAGCAGATAACAGACCGATGGCTCCAAATTTTAACATCTCAAAGGGACACTGTATGATGTTTGGTGCTCAAAGGCTAAACAACCCTCTCATATGTCTGCCTCTCTCATCCGGGGCAGAAAAATACATATGTTCTTATATGATCCTGCTCAGTCTTGACGCAAACGAGATGTTTTTTATAAGTAAGTCAGAGCCATGTGTCCCACAGGCGCTACTGAAAATCATCCTTTTAGCTGTCTGAGTAACTCAACAAGGCTAAGTTTGTTTAATGTGTTGATCTGTTCTAATAAATAGAGTCTAGGTCACATTTTACATAGGGATTTTAAAAAATAATAATAATTACCAGTAAAGTAATTTCCCCATCATTAAATGGAGTGGCAATCTCAAAGGCAAATAGTGTTTCATTCCCCCACCCCAAGTGTTCTCTTTCTCTGGAGAATACTCTCAGAGTGGCAGTCATTGGCAACAGAAGCTCTGGCAAGGCAGGTTTTTTTTTTTTTTTCCTCCCTGAAACCTGCCAAGAGTAACAAATAGTCCTGTTAGGAAGTGCCAGCTCAGCCACGAAGCATGGTTACTAGGTTCTTATTTGGTTCGTTCTGTCCTGTGAAGACCTTCCTTTGCAGGGACACCAGGAGCTCACAGAAACAATGGGAGGATAAAGAACCAGGCAGAGAGATTGGGTTTGAAGCGAGGCCTTCCCATGCCAGTAGGGAGGAATCCAAAGTAATTTAGCCCAAACTGAGAGATACCACTGCACGCAGCACACTGTGGCTGAGCTGCACCATGAGAGAATCTGAATGTTTTCTTTTGTCTTTGTGTCTCTTGTTAAGAGTCATGATCCTAACTTGAAGGGGCCTGGGACATTTGCTCCTTGTCTGGCTGACGGTGCTCCAAAGAGAAAGGATACAGTCTCTTTGGTTTCTCTCCATAAGGAAAGGGGCATTGTTGGGGAAATGCCCCGTGTGACGATGTCATCTGTAGTCAGAGGCACCTAAACTGAGGGTAGTGAATGAAAAGTACCAGAGAGGCTGATTTTAAAGGGTTCAGCATATGCCTGACATGTCCAGAAGGTGAGGTAGAAACAAGGCACTGGAAGCAACAATGAATATATGGTCATTTGTGTTCAGCGTGTCTGTAGACTTGAAATCTAAATGCAAATAGGGCACAAATTCATGATGCTCTATAGTGGCAGTGCACTAGACCACCATATGTTCCCAGAAGATAGTTACATAATTTCTATACATATATGGAAGTTATTCTTTTTACATAGCATTTTATCAAACATCTAATTTGTTCCAGCCATATTTTCCATGTCTGGTGCACTGTGTTTGATTCTGGGCGATAGATTTACTTTAGAAACTCTCAAGTGGGAGAAGTGAGAGACATCTACATTTATTGAGTGTTCCTAGTTTTCTAAGCACGTTTTCATGTCACATTACTTAACTCTCACTATAGACCTTCCAGGTAGCTATGAGCTATTCATATTACAGATAATAAAGTCAAGATTCAGGGAATTGTCTGGGGGTTGCCCAAGGTCACCTAAAGCAAAAGCCAACTTTCAGAGGATGTGTATATAGAGGCAAATATAGTCATGGTTCTTGTGCCCTCATTTCCTATTGCTCCGTCTAACTTTTGGCCCTACCAATTCAGTAAGGCAACTCTAACAAAGTTAATGGCAACTTCCAGGGGACTATGTTCAATGGCTATGTCTCAGCTCTCATTTAATTTCAGGCTCAGCAGAATCTCACTTATGGTACAATTTTCTCCTTGAAATACTGTCTTTAATAAGGTGTAACCACACATGATTGGTCGGTCATATCTTTCTCCCCCACACTCCTGAATACTCTTGTTCATTCTGTTCCCTCTCCAGCGTTGGCCACTCTTACCTGCGTTTCTCTCTTCTTATTCTTTTTTGCTTTTCTGGATGATCTTATCTAGGTCCACCTTTAATAACCACTAAGAAGTCGGTAACTTAATGAATGAATCTTAGATCGGTCATCTAAATTTTAAGTCTAGTCAAATTTACAAAGTGACCTATGGGATAACACTTTTTGGACTATCAACAAAATTCAAAATTAAAATTTCAAAAACAAACTCTTAATATCTCTCCCCACTGCCAAATCCCAACCAACAAAATCAATCAATTAATTAATAAACCAATAAATACATGTTTTTTTCCATCATCCTCTTACAAGGAATGATACCACCAGGAATCACATATGCAATTTTACATTTATTTGCCTGACTAGTGCCTGTCATCCATTTAGCCAAAATATTAATGGTACATCTCCTATCTGTTACATCTTTGCTCCGAACAGAGGGAAACGGCCATGAACTAGATAGGGAGAGTCCTTATTGTCAAGGATCATACAGACTCAGGAGGGGACACAGACATTAAAAACAAAGCTGGTAATATGGTAGACTATAGCTTTCCCTAGAGAAGCCCACTGATGAGGAGGTGCCCAGTATTACGATATTGCTGAGGAAGCATATTACAAGTAGGAGGCACAGCAGTTGTAAAGGTGCAGGGATGAGAACAGTTGTATATGTTCTAGGAGCTAAATGTAAGCCAGTGTGGCTGGAGGGTGCAGAAGCATAGTGGTGGGAGATGGAGTCAGAAAGTTCCATAAGACAAGGATATCAGGACACTCACATCAGGTCTTTGGGGAAAAAAAAGAAGGAAAAACACAAAAAGAAAAGCTGAGTTAGCAGTTGAAAGAAAAGTTACACATATTAAAAAAGTTAAATAAAGTAAAGTTCTGAAAAATGGAACCGGCTTGGAGTATACTTGATTTTGATATCTTACTTTCATGCTGTCTTCTTTATAGGAGAAGATTATAGATGAGATGTGTTAGGACTTTAAATGGTGCCTCAAAAGTCACTCCATGATGCAAGGGCAAAAGCCGATGAGTTCGGAAAACCGTGAGAGGACTAGAAATTTTGGGTAATGCTTTCCTTGTATACAAAAGATTGGATATAGAAATTCTATTGACATCTAATTGTTGGCATGTGCAAGCTGGTTAAGTGTTACCAAATGCCTTCTTAATTAAGTGCTGGATGGTGTGGAAAGAAATATTCCTCTGTTGGCTCAATGGTGAAAGCAGCGATCTATTCAGAGAATTATCCTCACAGACTGGATGCTAATTGATTTTATATGCATGTTAAGAAGTCAATCAATGGCAGGCTCACGGCAAAATAGCAAAACAAAGAATATACGAAGCAGATTCTAGTCAAATATGGAGAGCATCTGATCTTATCACTGCAAATGTCTACTTTAATGACCACATAGTTGTTCTTTTTTCCCAGTTAGGCACCTATGAACATCAATGGAATCCCCTCGGTTTTATTCTGAACACACATACGTGTATTTTTTTTAAAAGGAAATCAACTCTGTAACTTCAAATTATTGAAGTGAAATTCATGCGATACAAAATTAATAGTTTTAAGGCGTAATCATTGGCATTTAGTACATTCATAATGTTGTACAACCTACATCCCTATCTAGTTCCAAAAAATGGAAACAACACCGTGTCCATCAATAGATGAATAAATAAAGAGAATGTGATATACATATGTCACTTTTAATATTTTATTATCACATTATATATATATGAATTGAATGTTATTCAGTCACAAATAGGTATGAAGTACTGATACATGCTGTAATGAGAGCAAACCTTAAAAGCATATTTAATAAAAAAAAGATTCTATTTATACAAAACATCCACAGTAGGTATAAGAAATTCATAGAAACTTTTTAGGTTCTCATATGATGAAAGATGCTAACTTCTTCCTTTAATAACTGTGAAATCCTGAGAATGTAGAAACTACTTTATTCATCTGTGTCTTCTCTGCCTATAACATTAAATATGCTAATACACATTTCCTGGCACATAGAAGGGCCACAGTATTGTCAAGGTTCATAACAGAGAAGTAGGAGTAACAGAACATAGATACACACATACCAGAGACCCTCCATAGCTGACCACCTCCTTAAGTTAAGTCGACCTAATTTTCATACAATGGACATGCGCCACGTGTAGGTATCAGCACGGGAGCATCTGTTGGCCACCTCCATCTGTAGACCAGTTTGTTCTAGTCCCTTGGGTGGTCGGCTTACAGACGTTCTGCTGAATATACACATATGTATTTACAGGGATTTATCCCAAGGACTTGCCCTCACACAACTGAGAAAGCAGGAGAAACTGTGGAGTTTAGTTTCTGAGTTTGGTGCTGGAAGCTGCTGCACACAGGGAGGTGACCAGGAAAGAAGATGTTGTGGGGTGGGGGAAGCAAGTCAAACTGGAACTTGTGAGACTGAGCTCTGGCCCTTTCTGCTTCTTTTCTAACAACTTGGATGGATTTGAAGAACATTGTCCTAAGTGAGCTATCACACAAATGGAAAGACAAGCGTCACGTGTAATCAGTACTGAATGGAAAGTAGTAGACTCACCTTAGAGAAAAACTCGATTCAATTCAAGTAGGGAAACAGGGGCAAGGTATGTTCTCACCCAATGGGTACAATGCATCGTATATGGCACAATGCATGGGTGTAGAACACAGCTACAACCAGACTTTAACCTTATAAAGGCAAATGATGTAACCTAACTGTACGTACCCTCATATTAATCTGAAACTAGAAAAAAAGAATAAACGAGAACTTCTTGCTTATTGCCTCCGAGTTCCCAATTTTGACAGTAAAGATTTTCTGCATGGGGAGCTGATGTAATTCTGTCATGAAGCTGACCACAAACCTGAGCCAAGAGTCAGAAAAGTTAGAGCAAGAAATGCAGCAGGATTTGGAAGAGCTGGGAGCCTGGCTACAGCTACCCTCAAGCTGGGAAGCCAGGAGGTCAGCCTTGCGCTGTGCCAACCTTCTTGGTACCAGAAGAGGACAGCTGCAGTTTAAACTGATCACATTTTAAAAGGTGGAAAAGAAAGGAAGGAAGAAAGGGAGGGAGGGAAGGGGTGGAGAGGGAAGGGAAAGGAAGAGAAGGGAAGGAAAAAAGAGAGAGAGGGAGAGAAAGAAAGAAGGAAAGAAAGAGAGAGAAAGAAAGTAAGAGAGAAAGAGAGAAAGAAAGAAGGCGGATCTGGGGAATACAATTCCAGGTAGTTAAATTGATGCAATACAAATCTCTCTCAACCACCAGGGATACTTATAAAAGAAATGAGTAAGCAAGTGCAAGAAGCAGTGTATGTTTTGGCAACCACTTTTGGTACTCTCTTTGCCTACAGAGTATGGGAGAGGTAGTTCACAAGCACCTTATAGAGATGAGAAAATGGATTGGGCACCTACCTACTTTGTCATTTTACTATATGCTCACAAACACTATGATATGGTTGCAATTTTTACGACCACAACAAAGATGAAGCAGAGAGACAGGGTAACGAGGTAGCAGTGATGGGCAGGCATGTAGCCCAGGTAGCAAGTAGCTGAGCTGGAAAACTGAATTTAGCTAGTAATTTAGTGGTGTCGCATTACACAGGTGACGCTTTATCCTCCACACTCTCCAAAGCCTCATGTTGCTCTTCTCCATTTTGAGTATCGTGATGTTTTCTCCTTCTCTTCTCTCCATCTTCCTCCTTTCCACGGTGGGGGAAAGGAGGGCGGCATCCTTTTCTTCCCGCATCACTGATATTGTAGATGATCCAGCTCTAAACTTTGTATTTTTTCAGGGGTGCCTATCAGAAATGGTACCAAGTTCAGCATCAGAAAATGGGCCTTCTCTTCTCTTCTCTCTTAAGGTTGAATTATTCTCGCTGTTATCTTCCCTCTGCTGTTAAATCCACCTCCATCATATGAAGCCAGAGACAGGGCAAATTTTGTCAAGGTGTTTTTTTTTTCAGCTGTTTGTTGGTGAATCCCACAAATCTTCATCAAAAGTGTATCATTGTATGATGACAAAATCCTTGATACTATCACAGAGATGGCTAACATATAACTCATATAACCAAGGAAGCAGATGAATGAATTGTATATATTATTTGCCTGAGGCACAAGAATGATAACAGCTAACTTTTTTTAGCACTTAGTATGTGCATAGTTTTAAGCTAAGAGTTTTATATAAAGTATTTTAATGATCTAAATGATTACCTAATGGAAGATACAACTAAATATTTCTAATGAAAAACCTGAGATTTGGAAAAGTCAAAAAAACTTGCTCAAAAACATAGTGGATGGCTCGGCGCCTATGGCTCAAGTGGTTAAGGCGCCAGCCATGTACACCCAAGGTGGCAGGTTCAAATCCAGCCAGGGCCTGCCAAACAACAATGATGGCTGCAACCAAAAAGAGCTGGGCGTTGTGGCAGGCGCCTGTGGTCCCAGCTACTTGGGAGGCTGAGGCAGGAGACTCACTTGAGCCCAGGAGTTGGAGGTTGCTGTGAGCTGAGATGTCACGGCACTCTACCCAGGGGGACAGCTTAAGGCTCCTGTCTCAAAAAAAAAAAAAAAAAAAGT
>CAUYQV010167985.1:0-25760 GCA_963574575.1 Galagoides demidoff | reverse complement strand
CCCACCCCCTGGCCCCTAATTCATGTTGTTGGATACATACTTCTTGGCCCTTTTCAATATGGAAAGTCATTTTCTTCCTTTCTGGGAAACATTCTTGTATTCTTTCTTTCTTTTTTTCTTTCTTTCTTTTTTTTTTTTTTTTGTTAAGCAGGTCTGGACCAGGTCTGAACTTGCCAGCCCTAGTGCACAAAGCTGGTGCTCTAGCCGCCTGGGCGCCCAGCCTCTTGTATTATTTCTTTGATAATTTCCTCTCTTCCATTTTCACTGTTATAATTATTATTATTATTTTTTGAGAAACAGTTATAATTAGATATTGGACCTCCTTTACTGATTTTTTTTTTGTTACCTTTTGTCTGATGTTTTCCATTCTTTCTTCCTTTGTCTTCCTTTTTCCCTTTTGTTGGTATCTATTCCACATTTTCTTTTGGGAGGGTTCTCAGTTTTGCCATTTTTTGGATAGGGATGGGGTCTCCCTGTGTTGCTAAGCCTGCTTTTGATCTCCTGGGCTCACAAACTTTCCTCCAACCTTGGCCTCCCAAAGTGCTAAGCTATTGTACCTGGCCTGGAATAAATAAATAAATATATATGCATGCGCGCACACACACACATCACACACACATATATTTTTTGAGACAGTCCTACTTTGTCACCCCTGGTAGAGTGCTGTGTCGTCATAGCTCCCAGCAACCTCAAACTCTTGGGTTTAAGCCATCCTCTTGCCCCAGTCTCCCAAGTAGCTATAGCCACAACGCCTGGCTGTTTTTAGAGACGGATGTAGACATTTTTAGAGATGAAGTGGTAATTAAGAAGTGCTCAATAAATATTTGAATGAAAAAATTGGAGTCATTCTGTACAGACTTTTTATTTTTTTAAGGGTGTTTACTGTCCATTATTTAGGATCACAGTGCTGATGCCAACAACCTCTATCAGTATAACAGCGAAAATAAAGGCTTATGCTGCATGCACTCTCTTGATAGGTGAGATTCACCAAAGTCAACACAATCGCTACCGTGATCGTACTGATTGTGGCAATCCAACACCGATACAAACGGCACCTCAGCTCAGTGTGCACAGCGAAGGCGGGAGCGGGCCGCCACCGAGTCGCTCTTTCTCCCACCCACTGTCCTGAGCTCGCGATGGGACGGGGCCTCGCGGGGCTGTGCCTCTGTCCCTTATTGGCTAGTCTGGGGGCGTGGTGTCTAGTTTTGACCAATCGTGAGCGGCGCGTTCCAGCACTTGCGGTAAAGGTCTGAGAATCTGAGAGGCCTGGGCTGAGGCTGCAAGGACCGAGCAGAGCTGCAACCCTGGCAGGGGACCCTTGGGGGAAAGCTCCGGCTGGGACGTTGTGGGCCGCTCTGTCACTCTCCTTCCTAGCTCTGTGCCCGCCACTATGTGGGCTGCCCTGAGGTTAGCCCTGCGGCCCTGCGCCCGCCCTGCTGTCCCCGGGCTGCGCTCCTATCACCGGGACTCGGTGGCCTCGCTGGGCACCAGACCGGACTCGAGCTCTGCCATCTACCAGGTAGGCTGGGTGGGTCACCAGTGCTGGACCGGTGAGACTAGGTCCTGGCAGGTGGAGGGGGTGGTGGTGTCACAGGTGAACAGCTGTTGTTCTTTTCTCCTGAGCCCCAGTCATGGTTCTGGAACTCACTAAGAATATCGTGAAGTTTGAAAAAGAAAATCATTCTAAATAAAAAAAATTTTAGTTCACTTTTAGAACTGGCCCCTGTACTTTGTCTTTGAAATCGGTGGTTCTCAAAATAGCATTATCACCAGGGGAGTTTGTTGAATGTACGGGGGCCGGAGGTCCCACTCTGGACCTTCTGGGTCTCCTAAGTCTTGGTGTTTGCATTGTTAATGGAGTCCTTACGGGGACTGGTGACAGCCAGCTTTGGGAACCACTGACCTAGCAGTACCCAAATAATTGGTTATAGTAATAGAAAATACTTAATTCCACAGTATCTTTGAGTGGTTTTTCTTGGAATTGGCAAGCATCACAAGGTCAAAAAACAACGCAGCTTGTGAAATACCAGAGTTAGAAAATTTTAATCTGTTCCCATGCTTTTAAAACTTATACAGATAGATACCATTTAAATCAGGGGTCCTCAAACTTTTTAAACAGGGGGCCAGTTCACTGTCCCTCAGACCGTTGGAGGGCCAGACTGTGGGCCCCAGGACGAGTCAGCTGCTAAGCAGGACAGGCAGCGCTGGCAAAACACCCGGCGGGCCACATGTGGCCCCAGAACCGTAGTTTGAGGATGCCTAATTTAAATTGTACAAACGGTACACAGTGTTTAATGCAGAAACATTAAGTGGTAAGGGGTAAAAGTGGTCTAGGTATTTGGTATTGAAGTGTAAGGATGGAACTCATGATTTTATAGGAAAGATGGACAAGAAAGCAGGTAACTTCAGTGCACTGTGGTAAGAGGGTGTCTAAAGCTTGAAAAATTGGTCATAGAAAGCTGCAGATAGGACATAATGAATGAGATGGATCATAGTTGGGTAAGAACTGGCCAGTTTCACGATGGAGATTGAGAGGTGAGACTACAAACCAAAAGGATGACAAAGACACAGGTACTGAGTTTTGAAGGTGTATCTTTGGTGTGAGAACTTGGAAGTCATGGCTAGAGTTATGGTATTTGTGGAATAGTGTCTGGAGATGAGATTGATTTGGAGGCCAGATTAGAGGAGGGCCTTGCAGGCAAAAGCCACATTTAGATTCCATTTTGCATGCTATCCATTAAAATATTTAAGTAGAGAAGTGGCATGGACCTGCGGATATGGCAGATTCATTGATGTGGTGACAGTGTGGAGCAGGGGTCCTCAAACTTTTTAAACAGGGGACCACTTCACTGTCCCTCAGACCGTTGGAGGGCCGGCTGGACCGCGGGCCCCAGCACAAGTTGGCTGCTAAGCAGGACAGGCAGCAGCAGCAAAAACACCTGGTGGGCCAGGTAAATGTCCTAGGTGAGCTGCATGTGGCCTGCAGGCCGTAGTTTGAGGATACCTGGTGTGGAGGATAGACTAGTAGTGTAGGGAATGACTAGAGTTTGGTGCTAGTTGGAAGAGTTGTGTCCTGAGATGATGGGGTCAGTATTATGGTTGTTTGTGTCTGTGTGGGGATAAATACCTGAGGAGCAAAGAAGATTATAGAGTTAATAACTGAGGGAAAAGGGAGGAAAATGGGTGGCAGTGGCACCCATAGCTCAGTGGGTAGGGCACTGGCCATATACACCAAGGCTGGTGGGTTTGAACCTGGCCCAGGCCAGCTAAAACAACAATGACAACAGCAACCAAAAAAACTAGCCAAGTGTTGTGGCAGGTGCCTGTAGTCCCAGCTACTTGGGAGGCTGAGGCAAGAGAATTGTTTAAGCCCAAGAGTTTGAGGTTGCTGTGAGCTGTGACGCCATAGTATTCTACCAAGGGTGACATAGTGAGACTCTGTCTCAAAACAAAAAAAAAAGGAAAGAAAATTGGTGACAAATCATGGATACCTTTGAAGTTTCTAACTGGGCAGGATATTTAGGTGGTGGTAGTGCCATTAACACAAGGAAGGCTATAGGACCAGTAGTGGGTTTGACAGATCAAAACTAGGATATTTGGTGAGGGTTTTATATGAATCACCTTTTGCTAGGTTGTGCTTTATAACAATATAAAAAATCTCAGTAGCTCACAATGGCAGATACTAATTTCTTACTCACACTGTGTGTGTTGGCTGCTATGACTGTTCCACTGCAGGGGGTTCAGGTCCACTCCATGTGACTTCTCATTCCTGGGACAAGGCTGAAGGAGGCCCCCTGATTTAGAGATGCTGTTCTCATGGCAAAAGGCACAGGAGCTAGAGGCTGAACACAAATTGGATTTAAAATTTCTGCTGGGATATGATGAAATTTCTGTAGACACAGCAAGTCGTATGGCTAAGCCCAACTTCCATATTGTTGGTAGATATAAAGTGAATGACCAATTTCGTCTCTTTGTTGATTATAAATAAGAACTATAATAAGTAATAATAATAGCAGAAATTATATAGTGTGCCAACCATTTCTCTAAAGACTTTATATGCTTTTACTCATGTATTCGTCAAAATAGTCCTGTGTGGCAGGTACTACTATTATCTCTGTTTTATATATAGGAAAACTGTGGTACATGGAGGTCAAGTAAGTTGTCTACAATAACCACAGCTATTTTTTTTTTTTTTTGAGACAGACTATTGCCTGAAACTATTGCCTGGGTAGAGTGCTGTGGTGTCATAGCTCACAGCAACCTCAAACTCTTGGGCTTAAGTGATTCTCTTGCCTCAGCCTCCCAAGTAGCTGGGACTATAGGCACCCGCCACAATGCCTGGCTATTTTTTGGTTGTAGTTATCATTGTTGTTTGGGAGGCCTGGGCTGGATTTAAACCCACCAGTTCCGGTGTATGTGGCTGTTGCCCTAGCTGCTGAGCTATAGGCACAGAGCCAAGATAACCACAGCTATTAAGTGGCAGAGCTTGAATATGAAGCCAGGCAATCTGGCTCTTGACTATTGAGGCCAGGGTCTTGATTGTTGTTTTATAATGGTTCTTACACAGTCCTACTTAGGTAGATTCTATAACTGAAAAGACTGAGAAGGAGGTGGCCAATGGCTCAGCTTGAATTCATTATGACTATTAGGCACTAAGCCCTGTGGTTGCTCAGTTTTGCAAGAGTCTTACTAGTATACTATAGTATACTTGTCCTAGAGGCTGAATGAATGAGAAAAAGAATGAGGATGAGTAATTGGCGGAAAAGGAAAGAGAAGTTTATTAATTTGCTAGCAAATGAGGGCAGCAGACTAGTATCTCAAAAGGCCACCATCCTCCCTTGACGCAGAAAAACAGGGCTGTTTTTGAAAGGGAGTATTTGGTGGTTGAAGTTGGGTCTTTGTAACTGGTATCATATGTGCTTGGTTTGTGCTGTCATTCAACTATATAATTGGTTTTGGTTGACCTTATTTATCTCTGGGTTATAATGATCTTGTGACTCTTGTCCCCCTAATTCTGTGATCCAATCTCTTGTGGTTTAACATAATAGAAAACAAACAGCAAAGAATATTTTTCCACCTGCCTGATTACTGGCCTTGGAAAGAAAGAAGGTTTTAATTTTTTTTTCTTTCTTGGAAAGAAAGCAGGTTTTAATTCCCCAAAAGGGTAGGTTGGGGGGCAGGGGTGCTTAAAGAGACAACTTCTAAAACATTTCATTGCCCTTTTCAGATCTTTACCTTTGTTAGAAGACCTGTTTTTTCTTTATCAGTCTTTTGTCTGGATAGTTCTATCCATTTTGAAAGTGGGGTATTAAAGTCTATTATTGTACAGTTGTCTAGTTCTCCCTTTAATTCTGTTAGTGTTGGTGGCAGCTGTGGCTCAAAAGGGTAGAGCGCCGGCCCCACATGCCAGAGGTGGTGGTTACAAACTCAGCTCCGGCCAAAAATAAATAATTTGTCAGTGTTTACTCAATATATTTTGGAGCTCTATTGTTTGCTGCATATATGCTTAAAGTTGTTATATCTTCCTGGTGAATTGACTCTTTTATCAACATGTAATGTTCTTTGTCTCATAACAAGTTTTGACTTAAAGTCTATTTTATCTGATATTAATAGCCACCTTTGCTCTTGTTGGGTTTCTGTTTTCATGAAATATCTCCTCTTTTTATCCTTTCACTTTCAACTTCTATGTGGCCTTAGCTCTAAAATGAATCTCTCATACACTAAATTTTGCAAGAATAAGGGCAGACTCGAAGTCTGTGGGGTGATGAAGTATAGTCTTCTCATTGTGAACCTTGGCAAGGAAGGAAGAATTTTGAACAAGTAATAGAGTCTATCTCATGGCCGAAAATGTCTGCTTAAACTCCATCATGTTTGAATTCCAAAGTTGGAGGAAGGGTGCCGCCCAGGGTTAAGGTGAGAGCCCCAAAGGGAAGATGCCATTTGGGTGACAACATGAGACAGCCACTGAGTCCATTTCCCAGAGCCCTTCTCTGTTACACTGTTTGGTTTATACACAAGGAGGCCTTTTCCTTTACAAAGCCTATCCCACTGCTAGGGGTCTCTGAGATGATAAAGATAATCTGGTCACAGCCCTCAATTGTGGTTTCTATCCAAAGAAACTAGGAGTGTCCAATCTGTGGACCATGGACCCCATGCAGATTATTTGAGGACTGTTTTGCATATCTGTGGTGTCATGAAAAGTATGCACAGACCTTTTCTTTTGTTCTTCAGCTGTTGTGTTTGTGTATTTAATGTGTGGCCCAAGACATCTCTTACTCTTCCTGTGTGCTGCAGAAAAGAAAAAGGGTTGACATGACAAGTGATGCTATATAAGTCATTCTAATGCTGCCTCTTTGGTGATGGCCTGCACAGACACACTCTGGTGCAGAGCTTTGTTTGTCTGAGACAATTCAAACATTGGAGAATTTCTGCATTTGCTGTATGTGAGCAAAGGGGTCTCATCACCTGGGTTTAATAATAATAGAGAAAGTGTCAGGCTTTCCCCCATGTCATGTTGTTAATATCATGATACAAACATTATGATAATCGGACAAAGTTCCAGTGGCGAGGAGAGGGGTTGCCTCTTATCAAGTCCTTTTTGGTGTTTTCCCAGTTTGTCCTGAGTGGAAACTCAGAAATGGAGATTATAGGACCGTGTCTCTCTGTTCTGGTTGCACATTAGAAACACCAGAAGAACTTTTAAAGCTCTAAATGCTTAGATCACACCTGCAGCCAGTGACATCAGAATCTCTGGGGTAGGACCAGTCTTCAGTGCTTTTTTATGTTTTCGTTTGTTTTTTCTTTCTTTTTTTTTCTTTTTTTTTTTTTTTGAGACGGAGCCTCAAGCTATCCCCCTGGGTAGAGTGCCATGGCATCACAGCTCATAGCAACCTCCAACTCCTGGGCTCAAGCGAATCTCCTGCCTCAGCCTCCCAAGTAGCTGGGACCACAGGTGCCTGCCACAACGTCCGGCCATTTTTTGGTTGCAGCCATCATTGTTGTTTTGGCGGGCCCGGGCTGGGGATTTGAACCTGCCACCTTAGCCGATTGAGCCACAGGCGCCGAGCCTCTAAGTCCTTTCTATAGCTACATCCATACATTTTGATCTGCTGTGTTTTTATTGTCATCCAGTTTAAAGAACTTTCTAACTTTTCTTGTCATTTCTTCTTTGTGGAATTATTTAGATGTGTATTCCAATTTCCAAATATGTGGGGATTCCACAGATTTCTTTCTGTTCTTGATTTTTTAAAAATTCCATTATGGTAGAGAATAGACTGTATATGATTTTAATCCTTTTAAATTCATTGTGCTATGGCCTAGCCTATGATTTTTTTCTGGAGAGTGTTAAATAAGTGCTTGAAAAAAATGTGTGATGTGTATGTTCTATTATTGCTTGAAGTGTTCTATAGTTTTTGCTTTATTATATTTTGGGGCTCTATTAAGTACTTATGTATTTGTTTTAAAGTTTTTATATCCTTCTGATGAATTGATCTTTTTATCATTATGAAAATTGCTTTTTCTCTAATAACATTTCTTTGCCTTAAGTTTATTTTATCTGATATTAGTATAGCCACTGCAGCTTCCTTAGTAATAGGATTTTGTTTACATTTGTTTATATAATATATCTATCTTTCTCTGTCTGTGTCTCTTACAGCAGCATATGGTTGGATCTTGTTTTATATTTTATGCAGTCTGATAGTATTTGCCTCATTGGAGTGTTTAATCCATTTACATTTAATGTGATTATTGTTACATTTGGATTACATCTGCTGTTTTGCTATGTTTTCTCTGTGTCTCATGTCTTTTTGTTCTTCTGTTTCTCCTTGCTGTGTTCCTTTGCGTTAAATATTTTCTACTGGTTGGCTCAGTGCTGGCTAAGGTGCCAGCCACATATACTAGAGCTGGCAGGTTCGAATCCAGCCCGGGCCTGCCAAACAACAATGATAACTATAGCCAAAAAATAGCCAGGCGTTGTGGCAGGTGCCTGTAGTCCCAGCTACTTGGGAGGCTGAGGCAAGTGAATTGCTTAAACCCAGGAGTTAGAGGTTGCTGTGAGCTGTGATGCCACTGCACTCTACCCAGGGTGACAGCTTGAGACTCTTGTCTCAAAAATAATATATATACTTCCTAGTGCTCTATTTTCATCCATTTGGTGAGTTTTTGAAAGTATTTTTCTTGAGTTATAATGTTAGTGTTTACTCTAGGGATTGTAATATGCATCTCATCACAGTCTAAATTAATACTAATATATATAGAAACTTTGTTCCATTAAATATCTATGTCAATCTCCCTCCTTTGTGGTATTGTGTCACATATATTACATCCTTATATAAGTCTAGTAGTAGTAAATGTCTGTGGTTATTGTGTTATATACTTGTCTTTTTAATCAGCTAAGTGTAAAAAAGAGAAAAAAAGGCCTGGTGCAATGCTCATGTACTAGCATTCCGGGAGGCTGAGGCAGGAGGATCACTTGAGGTCAGTAGTTCAAGACCATCCTGAGCAAGAGAGAGACCTTGTCTCTACTAAAAATTAGAAAAATTAGCAGTGGTGCACACCTGTAGTCTCAGCTACTTGGGAAGCTTGAGCCCTGGGTTTTGAGGTTGCTGTGAGCTGTGATGCTACCATGGTATTCTAGCCAGGTGACAGAGTGAGACTCTGTTTCAAAAGAGAGAGAAAGAGACAGACAGACAGACAGATACTACTTGATGTCTTTACTTTCTAGCTTAAAGGATTTTATTTGATATTTTTTATAAGCAGATCAGCTAGCAGATTATCTCAGACTTTGTCTATCTAGGGAGGTCTTTATTTCTGCTTCATTTTTGGAGTATAGTTTTTTTGCATATAGAATTCTTGTTTGGCAGTTTTCTTTCAGCACACTGACTATATCTTCATTCTTTTTTTTTTTTTTTTATCTCTTCTTGAGACTGTTTTTCTGGTCTGTATTGTTTTGAATGTGAAGTCGGCTGTTAATTCTATTGCAGTTCTCCTTTATATGAAGTGATTTTCTCTTGATTCACGCAAGATTTTCTCTTTTCTTTTGGCTTTCAACAGTTTCACTATGGTGTGTCATGGTGGAGCTCCTTGTGTTTATCTTACTCAGAGTTTTTGAGCTTACTTTGAGTTTGTTGATTGTGGAAATTTGGAAAGTTTTGGCCATTGGTTTTATTTTCTTTTTTTCTGCTCTCTTTTCTTTCTTCTTTTGGGACTTACTGTATATGTATGCTGGTATGGTATCCCTGATATCTCTGAGGTTCTGTTGATTTTTCTTCATTCTTTTTTATTTCTTCTTCAGATTAAGCTCGCTTTCTCCAGCATCTCATTTTGCTATTGCGCTCATCTACTGAATTTTTTCTTATAGTTATTACACTTTTGAACTCCAGGATTTCTATCTGGTTTCTTTTTATAATTTCTTTATCTATATTTGATGAGTCATTGTCATCATACTTTCCTTTAATTCTTTAAACACTAACTTCAGTTCTACATTTATAATATTTGAAATTTGTTAAGTCCAATATCTAATCCCTCTCAGAATTTCTAGTAATGACTGTTTTCCCCAAAGTAGTTCATAGTACTTTGTTTCTTTGCATATTTCATTTATTTATTTATTGTTTTTGAGACAGAGTCTCACTTTGTCACTCTTGGTAGAGTGCTGTGGCATCATAGTTCACAGCAACCTCAAACTCATGGGCTTAAGCAATTCTTTTGCCTCAGCCTTCCAAGTAGCTGGAATTATAGGTGCCCACCACAACATGTGGCTGTTTTTTAGAGATGGGGTCTCGCTTCTTACTCAGGCTGGTCTTGAACTCCTGAGCTCAAGCAGTCTACCCACCTTGGCCTCTCAAGTGCTGGATTATAGGTGTGAGCCACCCTGCCTGGCAACATATTTTATTTTTTAAAGTGGATATTTTAGTTAATAAATTATAGTGACTCTAGATTATGATCACCCTGGTTTATTGCTTTTTGTTTGTGACTTGCCTGGATTAGTTCTGTAGTGTCTGTCTCCCCAGTGGTGTGCAGCTGTTGCTGATCCCACTTACTGTTTTTCTGGTTTTTAAAAGGAATTTAAGCCTGGCTGTGTAGGGATTTCCCCTGGGTCAGCCCAGTTTGGTGGTCAGCTTGTGCTTGTTCAGAGGTGTGCTTAGACACCTTGAGCCATTAAGGCTTCCCATAAATTGCAGTGAATCTATGTGTGGGTTGAGGAACACATTCAGAATTCAGGTGTTTAGAAGTCTGCTTTGGCTTTTACTTTCTGCCAGTCCTTTTCCTGCCTCCTTTGTGTGTGTGCTAGGCCTCACTTTAGTCAGGGGTGAGTAGATAATGAGGATTCTCTCCAGTCTCTCCTGGTGTGTGCAGCCTTCCAGAACACTAGGAGTATGTGGGAGTTTACCATTGCCTACAGAAGCTGTCTTGTTCTCTGTATCTACTTTTTGTTCTAGTGTGATGATTTGTTGCTTGCTACAGCCAGTATCATAATCTTAGGCTGGATGAGATGTCGACCTTCTATCGTTTTTGTGCTCTTGGGCAGGTGCTCTCCTCTAGGTCAAGTCAGGCCCACCTGCAGTGAAGTGACCAGTTTCATAGCTTGTCCTGCCTTAGTAGATGCACCACCAAAGTAGAGCTGGGGAGCATCTCAGGCTAAAACGCCTCACACTGCCACTGTTCTAACGCAGATTCAGAAGTTCTTCTTGCTTAAATACTTTTCAAATTTTGTTGTATGCCTTTGGTTGATCTCTATCCTTAAAATGTTTATTTTTCACACCTTTGTCCAGTTTATTTTTATCCACCTTTTTGAGGAGAGGTCTTGCCAAGCTTCTCACTCTGTTATTCCAGAAGTTCTGTCCCAGACCCCTAAGCCTTCTTTTTATATCTTTAAATTTTCCCCCTAATTGCTAAGTGCTATAAGCTCATTATAAAATTCAGCAGTATAGAGATGTATAAAATAGAAATTTACTAATCCTGTTCTTTAATTACAGATAGCCATTGTTAGTGAATTACTTTCCAGACTAAAAGTCTTACTTTAATCATTGTGTTTTTGATTGTATCCCCTTACCAAAACTCCTTTACCCCTCACCACCAAGGTGACCTTCTTTTAGGCCCCTTAATTCAAGGAAATAAACTTAATTCACAAAAATTAGTGTGAGTAGAAGGAGACTGTGAAGCCCTCACCTGGCAAGGATAGAATACTAAGACTGGATAACTTGAATGTTCTACCTGGACTTGGTTCTGCCTGCACCTTTCCCAGCATCATGCCTATCTGGTCTCCTCTGTACAGCATTCTTATTCCTGGTCCTTTATCCTTCTGATTGCACATCCCGGTTTCTTCAGGAAAACAGCTGATGGGTTATTTCCCCTGTGATGCCATTCTGGACATGACTTTGTCTTAGAGAGCTCTCTCAAGGAAAAGTCAGTGTAGTGTAGAGTTTGGGCTCTGATATCATGTTGCTTGGAGTTCAAATTTCAACTCTTCTTCCTAAGCCTTTGGTACTTTTGTTTCTCTGGGCCTTGGTTTTCTCATCTCTAAAATGAGACTAGGGCTGGGTACAGTGGCTTATGCCTATAATCCCAGAACTTTGGGAGGTTGAGGCAAGAGGATAGCTTGAGACCAGGAGTTTGAGACCAGCCTGGGCAGCACAGCAAGGCCTCTGTATCTACACACACACACACACACACAAAAAAAACTACCCTGGTACATTAGCATACACCTATAGTCTCAGCTACTAAGAAGGCTGAGCCCAGGAGTTTGAGGCTACAGTGAGCTATGACTGAGTCATTACACTTCAGCCTGGTCAAGAGAGACTTGTACATTTCATAGCATGGTATTGGGCCATAAACAAATTAGTGAAATTAAAAAGAACAAGATGGGTGGCGCCTGTGGCTAAGTGGGTAAGGCGCCAGCCCTATATACTGAGGGTGGCAGGTTCAAACCCAACCCTGGCCAAATTGCAACAAAAAATAGCTGGATGTTGTGGCAGGCGCCTGTAGCTACTTAGGAGGCTGAGGCAAGAGGCTCGCCTAAGCCCAGGAGTTGGAGGTTGCTGTGAGCTGTGTGATGGCACAGCACTCTACCGAGGGTGATAAAGTGACACTCTATCTCTAAAAAAAAAAAATAAAGAAAAAGAACAAGATGGGGCCAGTAGTAGTCCTCACTATATGGGGCTGTTATAAGGACTTAGTAGGCTACTCCGTGAAAGGTGCTTGACAATAGCGCTTATACCTTGGGAGCACCGTGAATGCCCCCTTCAGGCCTCCTCTTCATGTCATTGTCATTCTTGTTTATACCTAACAAGGAATTCAAGCTATTCAGGAGGGAGGCTGAGGCGGGAGCATTACTTGAGCCCAGGAGTTCAAAGTTGCAGTATGCTAAGATCATGCCACTACACTCCAGCCTGGGCAACAGAGTGAGACCCCATCTCTATAAAATAAAATAAGTAAAATAAATAAAAAATAACTAACAAGGAATCACTCCATAAGGGCAGAAGCTTTGGTAGTAGGTAAAGCACTGAACAGAGTCAAGAATTTTCTATAAGGTATGGGAAGTATTGCTAGCTGGGAGATAGTGCATTGGGAAGGCAGGCTTGTGCTGGGAAGGAAACAGAAACAGGACAGCGGCAGGCAGACACACAAGATAAACCAAGATTATGGAGTTGATTTCTAGACTGATGAAAGTCTTCTAAATTGATTGCACAACTCTGTGAATGTACTAGACACCACTGAATTGTGCACTTTTAAGTGGGTGAATAGGATGGTATATAAATTACATCTTAATAAAGTTTTTATTAAAAATGATGGAAGGAAATAAAGAAGTTAAAAGTAGTTCATCTTTCTGGTTAGGGTTTCTGATCATCTTTATTTTCTCAATATGCTATGCTTTTGGCTCTTTGTAATATTTCCAGCAAAAAATATTTATTGTCTTTTTTTTTTTTTTTTTAAGACAGAGTCTCATTCTGTCCCCCTGGGTAGAGTGCCATGATGTTGTAGCTCACAGCTACTCAAATTCTTGGGCTCAAGCGATTCTCTTGCCTCAGCCTTCAGAGTACTTGGGACTACAGGCCTACAGGCATCTACCAAATACCCAGCTACATTTTTTCTTTTCTTTCTTTTTTTTTAGGCAGACTTTTCAAGCTGTTCCCCTGGGTAGAGTGCTGCGGCATCACAGCTCACAGCAACCTCCAACTCCTGGGCTCAAGTGAGTCTCCTGCCTCAGCCTCCCAAGTAGCTGGGACCACAGGCACCCACCACAATGCCCGGCTATATTTTTTGGTTGCACTCATCATTGTTGTTTGGTAGGCCCGGGCTGGATTTGAACTGGCCACCTTAGGTGTATGTGGCTGGTGCCTTAGCCACTTGAGTCACAGGCACCGAGCCCATTTTTTCTTTTCTTTTTTCCTTCTTCTTTTTTTTGGTAGAGACGGGTCTTGCTCTTCTCAGGCTGGTCTGGACCTCCTGACCTTAGTTAATCCATTGATTATAGGCGTGAACCACTATGCCTGACTTCATTGTCTTTTTAATGAAAAAAATAAACAAACTTGTCCTGTTCCCCAACAGCTGCAGATTTTTGCATTCTGTCTTCTGGGGCACCAGCTGTAAGCTCCCTGCCATGTGTGTTTCCAACACCGCTTGTCTATAGGGTTTGAGGAAGTGGCTTCAACACCATTTGCCAGAGATGCAGCAGTCATCATGTCTATGGTACATCTAGGTGCTTTCTCAGTACTCAGGCATCTTTGATAAGGAGTTCCTCATATTTAGGAAGTGACACCTTTGTTCTGCTAGTAGGTTGTTCCTAAAAACCATCTCAAAAGGCTTCTTTGCTTGTGAATTCTGCTGAATAGGACCAGCTTCCTGAGGCCTGGCTGTCCCTTTAATGTATTGAAGAATGGTTCTGCAGAGCTGGCCACAATAGCCCCTGAGCCAAGCCCAGTTCTCTCCTGCCTCTTCTTCCTGTCCCTTCCCTCCCACTGGGGACCTGCTTTCTGTCTCTTTCTGACCTTCCAGAGTGTTTTACAGATTAAATAATTAGTTAAAGTTTCATGATATATTTATATAAAATCCTTTAAAAAACCCTTAAAATCTTAAGAGTTGTTAGACACAATACAGGGTTCTTTTGTATAAATGGATGATTTTTAAAATACTTCATTTAATGAGGGCTATACTAGTCCATTAGCATGGCTGCTTCCGGTGTCTAATGTCTCTAGCAAGAGGGTTTGTGAAATGGACAAACAATAATCTTAAGAGTTTTTGAGATACAATTTGGATGAATATTATTCCAGAATTGAGCCCTGTGAGGTCTTAGCTTTCGCATGCTACAACACTTTGAGAAAATCAGGTACTTTTTAAGTCCATTTATATATCTGCATACCATAAATATGTAAACAAAACCAGGTCTTTGTTGGGGGTGGGGGCAAGGGTGACAGAATTCTGGCATCTAATACTCATCATCAGTGTTTCCAAAGTGTTTCCTGACTGCTACTTAAATTAATTAACTTCATAAGTATGCACTTAATAAATATCATGTGCCAGGCACGATCCTCAGCTCTGTAGACCATATATAATAGAATGGGGGAGTCAAAAAATAGACACACAATACTATTAGAAAAACATGCAGTATGTCAGTGGTAAGTACCTTGAGAGGAACAGGGAGAGTCAGCGTTTGTGAGTTGGTGACAAGGGACACGAGATGCGGCCGGGGTGACAAGGATCTGGTAGTGGTGGGTACAGTTCTAACTAGAATGGTCATCAGGGAAAATCCTTGCTCCTTCGGGTAATCCCTATCAGGGAGATGCTTGCAAATTTATAAAACACTGTTTTATTACTGGGAGAGAGTCGTTTGTGAGCTTTCTGAAACAAATAACTTTTGAAGTTGGCATTGGCAGGATATTGTGCAATTGGGTTTGCTGACTGGCTGCATCCCAGGCCTCCGTATCTGATGTGAACCACAGCTTTGCAATCATTCCCCATGCCATCCAGAAATATTTTGTGACCTTGCCGGTTGGCAATTTTTTAAATGTTATTTTAAAGCGCCAAAAAGGGAAACATCGAAGTGCAGGCTGTCCATTCCTGCCCTTCTTGATACACACAAACAGCTGTATAATACAATCGTCCATTGTAGGGACATGTGCCCAACTGTTATAAATAGATGGCAGGCCTGCATGTGAACCACTCCAGATGAAGGGCAAGTGCTTTGGGACAATGCCAACCACTGTTTTCACTGAAAGCTCTTCTCAAAGATCAATATTATTTTATGTTTCAGTGACTGAATTTAAGAAAACAACAGTGAAAGCTCTGCATAACTCAACCATTTCCAATATTCTAATCCAAATGTGTTTTCCCTCTTTACTATTAATTCTAGATATATATTGTGCTCATTTGGTAGTGATTTCCTGGTGGCCCAGCTCACTGCATTTAAAAATTTTGTACACCCACTCTTAAATGATAGGTTTCCAGATAACGTGCTTGTGTCTTGTGGCCAGAAATGCCTACCTACTAAACATCATGCTCATCCCATATTTTGGCCCTTATCCAAGAAGTTCTTGTTGTATTTTATGTGTGACATGTCGAAACATCTTAAAACTATGCCATTCATGCAATAGGTTCTCAGTAATTTAAAAATCAGTTTGTCTGTTAAGAAAAAAAAAAACAGTACAAGGCTCTTGTTAGTCCTGAACAAAGTCTCCATTGTTCCCTGGGCATTTGAAGAGCAGCTGATGTCAAGAAGAAACCATGATTATATAGTGCATCACTTAAGATGTTGTCAGATTCATTGAGCTGAATTAGGAATAAATCAAAATGGTTTACCTTATTAAGTTAACAAGCTAAGTGACATTTTATTATTATAGAAAAGGCCATGTTAATATTCTTTGAGTGGTGTGTTAGTCTCTTAGAGGTGCTGTAACCAAGTACCTCAAATTGGGAGCTTAAAACAACGGAAGCTCATACTCTTGTAGTTCTGGAGGCTAAAAATCTGACATCAGGTGTCAGCATAAGTGCTTCCTTTAGAGCCTCTGAGGGAGACTGTGTCCCATGTCTCTTTCTTGGCTTCCTAGATCTGACAATCTGGGGCATAGGTACCTTGGCTTGTATCTGTGTCATTCCAGCCTCTCCCTCCTTTTTCCTCTGGCCTTCTTCTCTGTGTTTCTGTGTATCCTTTCCTGTCTCTTTCAAAGACACTCATTGGATTTAGGGCCCATGCTAATCCATTATGATCTATCTTTAATTAATTATATCTACAAAGACCCTCTCTTCAAAAAAGGCCACATACTGAGATTCTAAGTGGCCATGAAGTTTGAGGGGATTCAACCTACTTCAGGTATCTTATATTGAAAACTTACTTGTTGAGTACCCATTATTTGAACAGTTATAAAGGGCTAGGAGTGGGGGGCTCTGAGATAAATAACATGGCCTTTCCTGCAAGGAGTTTATGGCATCCTGTTCTTCACTCTTGGCATTGATGGTTCAATGTCATTTATATATACAGTAAGAGAAGAAACACTGACACACATTTCTGTCTGGTTGCCCTGCCCAAACAGATTGTGTTAAGAGTTACCTCTAGTAGGGCAACCAGAACACTGTGGTGGTAGTGTCTGGGGGCTGGATAATCTGTGCTCACCACCACCGGGACCGTGGGCAGGAGCAAGTCTGAGCCCCCTCGTTCTGTTGGCTCCACTATCTCACCTTCCAGTGTCAGGCTCATAGTGATCAATCCCACAGTGGGTGTGGGTTGGAGAGAATTGTAATCTTTGAGTGTGGAAATGATGAGAATCATTAGTTGGTGTTCTTGATGGAAAGTGAGCCAGGGAGATGAGTGGAGAAAAGATGATGAATTGGTTGTCCTTGACTTGGGTTTGGGATCCAGGCCCGCTCTTATCTGAATGTGACTTTGGTAGAGGTACTGCTTTTGTTTTCTGTCAAATGGAGAAAATTATGCCAAGTTTGCAGGCTGCTGGGAGGAGAAACTGGGATACGATGTGTGAGATTTCTAACTTTGTGAGGGTATTTACAAAGTGCTCAGTAAGTAATAACTCCTCACTGAATGATATTTAGGTTTAGGAATGTTGAGTAAATGATTGTATTCTTTTTTGTTGTTGTTGCCCTAAGTAGAGTGCCAGGGCATCATAGCTTACAGCAGCCTTATACTCTCAAGCGATCCTCTTGCCTCAGCCTCCTGAGTAGCTGGGACTACAGGCACCCGCCACAACACCCAGCTATTTTTAGAGATGGGGTCTTGCTTTTGCTCAGGCTGGTCTTGAATTCCTGAGCTCAAGAGATCCATTTGCCTTGGCCTCCCAGAGTGCTAGGATTATAGGCATGAGCCATTGTGCCTGGCTGGTGTTGTTATATTCTAATTTTGAAATAATTGAGAATTGGCAGAAAAGTTTTAAAATATTACAAAGAATTCCCAAATGCCTTTTACTCAGATTCCCTAAATTAACCTTCTGCCATATTTGTCTGTCTCTCTTCTCTCTCTCTCACATACACACACACACATACCTTTTTTAGTGCAGAACCCTTTGAGCCTAAATTGCAGACTGTGCCCTAAATAGCTCTGTGTGTATTTCCTAAAGACAAGGACATGCTCTTGTAGCACCTCTGTCCACCCAGATCAGGACGTGAACATTGCCATGACACCCCACCTACCACAGGCCTGCCCACCCCACCCCAATACAGCCTCTTTGTGTTTTGCCACTTGTCCGCATAACATCCTTCAGAGATGCAGGAGCCAATACAGGATCACACACCCCCATCAATTGTCATGGCTCTTCAACTTCCTTCAATCTGGGACAGCTTTTCTGTCTTTGTCTTTCATGACCTTGACATTTTTGAAGAGAATAGGCCAGTTACTTTGTAGAAATGTCTCTCTGTTTGGATCTGTCTTGTCTTCCTTCATGATTAGATTCAGGTTGTGCCTTTCTAGCAGGATTACTGCAGAGGGTGGCTGCATCCTTCTAGGTGCCTCATGACCAGAAGGTACACAATTGTGATTTGTCCCATTTTCTAGAGATACTATTATCATGCAGTTAAGGTGGTGTCTACTACCTTTCTTCACTGTAAAATTAACTAGCATTTTGTAATTATTAGTTAAACATTAATATGCTTTTTGTGGGGAGATGTTTTGAGACTAAGGATCCTGTTTCTTAGTAAACTTTCACCACCCACTAATTTTAGCATCTTCTGATGATTCTGGCCTGGATCAATTAGTATGATGATTGCCAAAATGGTGATTTTTCTAATGGCATCATTTCTCTTGCATTTATTAGATGGTATCCCCCTGTAACGAAGAGCATTCTTTCCTTCTTCCTTTCTATCAATGGACTTGCAGACTTGTATTTTTATTCATTGGGTTGTAATCCATTATTATCATCATTTACTTTGATGCTCAGGTTTCCTAGACTTGGACAGTGGGAACCCCTTCAAGCTGGATCCTCTTTTCCTTTGATATGTCCTGTCATTCTCTGAGCACTGCTTCCCTTTTTCACACACTTACTCTAGGCTCATCTTGAACTTTCCTTACCCCAGCCCTGCAATCAGCCATTTCTCCAATATGCCCTGGTTCCTTTTAGTGGAGAATGGTGTTTAGAAATCAAAAACTAAGTACTAGGTCTGTTCATTGCTACTGGGGTATCATGTCTACTAGGGCTTCTCACTGGATGTAGTTAGGGAATTAAGCATGTATGCACTTCCCTGCACACGCACACACACGTCTATACCTCCATACATGTGTAACTTATACATTTGCAGTTCTGTATTTATCTGTCCCTCCACCCATCTAGTCATTAAAGCCATGATATAATCCAAGTTACATGGTTTATTTTATTTTTCCTCCTTTCTTTGATTGTGCCTCTTTTCTCCAACAACATCAACAGCTTCCATCATATTTACTATTTTTATTTATTGCTCAGTCCCTTTATATTTAACCAATCCCCATGCTCACGGGCCATGTAAGCCTGGCAGTTGTCCAGGTAATGTCCACTTTCTTACTTTCTTCATTAAAGGGAAGGTTCCAGGTCAGGTCCTACATAGTCATGCAAGGCAGGGGAGAATATACCTGCATAGTCTGTGGCCATCCAGGGGTCCCTGTACCTGTCTCTGTCCCAGCAGTGGGCTGACTTCTGTCAGTTTGTGCCATCAAGCTATACAGGTATTTTAAAATCTATACTTTTGCCTTAAAAGAAGGATTCAGTTAGTCTAGGAATAATTCTTTATAGTAGCAGCCTAGATGGAACATATCCAGTATGAACTGAGGAAAAAAACCTTCTTTATTTATTTTCCTAAGTCAAACTGAGAGACTTGACACTTGGAAGAATCAGTTGGCTTTGCTGGTAAAGGAATTATGGAGATGAAATATATGTGGATATATGTGTAAGGACTGGATTGGAAGCATGAGGTGAGTTTAATGGACTTTCTTATGCTCAGAGAGTCACTTTGGTTGCTGTTTTGTAGCCAAAAGAAAAATCTGATTTCACCCAGTTTTGGCTCAGAGTTATCTTAGTTGACTACAGAGATTTAAGTTGACATTCCAGTGACTGTTTTTTTAGGATAATCTGGCAGAAGGTTTTGGGCTAGAATCATTGGGCTAGGCATGGGCGCTCATCTGGTTGAAGGGCACATGGGGGACTGTGCCCACTGGTCTGTGGCCAGCTGGGTGTGGGTGATGTCCACTTCTGATTTTCTTCCCTGAAATGAAGGTCCAAGGTCAGCTTCTGCATAGTCATGCAGGGTAGGAGAGAGGACACCTGCATCGTCCATGGCCGTTTGAAGCAGACAGGTGGGCAGGGGCAGGGGACAGGTAAGCTGCTTGGAGGCTCTTGCTTCTAGCAGTGACCTTTGCTCCCCAAGCCCTCTCCTTCCCTGAATTAAAAACCTTTCTGATCGGGAATTACTATTATCTTATTAATCATGGCTGACCCTTGGTCATTTCAAGTCCTGAGTGGCCCGAAGAACTTTTCATTCACTTGCTTGGGTTTTTATTTGTGATCTGGAGACCACAGGTTTTGTTTGATGGGGACATTACTGAGTTTTCTCCAGGGAGTGACAACAGGCCCTGCCAAGGTCACTGGTCCCTTGAAACCCTCTGGATGATGAGTGGTCAGGGAACTAGAGCAGCCCTGTTAGAGTGAAGTGAGCAGGAACACTCAGCTATCTCACTGTCCAAGCCAAACTCTCCCTCTGTGCAAGATGCTAAGTTAAGACAGAGAAAGAGTCAAAGAGAGAGTGACAAATAACAACATACATTTCCTAACTTTGAGGAATTGTCACTTTATCTAGTAAGGGCAGAAATGGGCAACTCTTGGGCCAGTAGGGAGGACACATAGCTGTATTATTCATCATTGGCCATTTTGGCCTTTCTCTTGAGGTGGACAGAGGCATGTGAAATTATGCAGGTGTACTGACATTGCTTTTCCAGGTATACTGATGTTCCATTTTCCTCATGGGTGTTGATTCTTGCAGGTGTACTGACATTCTCTTCTCCTCATGTGTGATTCTCACAGGTGTACTGACGTTCCCTTCTTGCGTGTGTGATTTTCACAGGTGTACTGATGTTCCCTTCTCGTGTGTGTGATTCTCGCAGGTGTACTGATACTCTTTTCTCCTTGTGTGCGTGATTCTTGCAGGTGTACTGCTGTTCCTTTCTCCTTGCCTGTGTCTATTTTCATGCACAGGAGTTGTAGAGTTGTTATTCTTAGATAGCTTTTAATAGATCATCTTTCATAATAAACATGGGTACTGCCATTTGTTGAACAAAGAAAATTTGCATAAGACACACAAGGGGGAAACGTGACAAAGGAGTAAACTATTGTGTTTCACAGTAAGTGTATGGAACCAATTTAGAATGATTTTTCATTGTCAAAGAACTCATTGAAATTTGAACAATACATAGTTACTTCCTTTTAACAGAGACTTTATTTTAATGTTATTAATACGTTCTCATTTTATAAAGACAGCACAAATATAACTTTTAAAATAGTGTTTATCATTAAATAAATTCCTTTTATGTCTGTCTGACAATTTCTGATTACTGAGTGTTCTGTTTCCCCCACCTCCCAAAATGACAGGGAATAGAAACTAACGGAACATCTCTCTCTGGCACCCTTCCCTGACTCAGACCTGTCCAGGATGAGTGGGGAGAACTGAGTCCTCTTGTGGACTGAAGGGAGATGGCATTGCCATTCCCATGCAGGTCAGGGCTGGGCCTGAGCAAGAATGACAAGGGCACATTCGAGATTCACTGCTCACAGAGGCCACATTGCCACTTGGTAAAAGGGGTTCAGGGGCCAGTTACAACAGTGTCTGCAGTTCAGACAACAACAAACATTTGAGAAGATGAGAGTTCATTGAAAAACAAAGCTCTTTTCTCTGTGTTCTTGGAATTAACTCTGAATTTCAGACACTGTAAGCAAAGTCTGTCTTTTTTTTTTTTGAGACAGAGTCTCACCTTGTCACCCTTGGTAGAGTGCTGTGGCATCAGAGGTCATAGCAGCCCTCCAACTCTTGGGCTTAAAGCGATCCTCTTGCCTCACCCTCTCAAGTACCAGGGACTACAAGATGCCTGCCAAGACACCCACCTAGTTTTTCTGTATTTAGTAGTGATGGGGTTTTGCTCTTGCTCAGGCTGGTTTCAAACTCCTGAGCTCAGGTGATCCACTCTCCTCAGCCTCCCAAAGTGCTAGGATTATAGGCATGAACCACGACCCTGGGCTTGAGAACAGAGGAACAGATCACTGTTTCTAAATCCATGCATCAGGCTCGGGGCCTGCAGCTCCAGCAGCTAAGCTATGAGCTATTAGCTATTTCATTTTTTAAAAGGAAACTCCTTACCTTGATACGTGAAGTCTGTGGAGAATCTTGGTTTAAGCTTATCTACACTGACTAGGAGCCTAGCATTTTTAGAGAATCTTGTTTTCTTCAGAGATCTAACAGAGACACACAGTTACTAGATTTAAATTAACGGGCCATAAAACAGCCTCAGTACTTATTTGTTACACATACATGTTTAATACTGCTTTGAAAATAACTGCTGGTCTATTCATTTAGAATCTTGATTCCTTCTGGTTGAGTGGAAATGTTGGTTTCTTCACTCCTGTAATTGGTGCTCAGAAAACATGCACAAACAAGGTTTGCTGGCCCATACAGTTTTTTCTTATTTACAAAATTGGGTAATTGTAGCTATACTCACTCACATATGAGTCTGCACAAAATATATAGATGAATATAAATTTGGGCATATGGAAGAAATAGGTGGTTCAGTGCTAAGCGCTGCTGCTGATAACTTCTGTGACTTTCAACATGCTGAAGGCTTAGCCTCAGGCTCTTTGTCATTAGCATGAATTTCAAATTAATAAGGTTTTCAAAGCTAGTTATTATCAGATCATCTTCCTCTCTTGGGTGGATCAAGAAATTTGGGAGGCAAAATTAAGAGAGATCAACTGCTTATTCTTAACAAAGTTTTAATTTTTTTCTTAGTAGCCATTTTATTTTGGTTTTATTATCCTCAGGTTCCTTCAATTTTTTTTTTTTTTTTAAAACACGGTCTATCAACCCAGTCTGTGGGATCATCATAGCTCACTGCAACCTCAAACTCCTGGATTCAAGGGATCTTTTTTGCCTCAAGGCCTCCTAAGTAGCTGGGACTACAGGTACCTGCCACAACGCCCAGCTACTGTGTCTGTTTTGAGTAGAGACAGGATCTTGCTCTTGTTCAGGCTGGTCTTGAACTCTTGGCCTCAAGCAATCTTCCCGCCTCAGTCTCCCAAAATGGTAAGTTTACAGGGATGAGTCACCATATCCAGTGCCCCTACAAATTTTTTTATTTTTATTTTTTAGAGACAGAGTCTCACTTTGCTGCCCTCAGTAGAGTGCTGTGCCACCACAGCTCACAGCAATCTCCAGCTTCTGACCTTAGGCGATTCTCTTGCCTCAGTCTCCCAAGTAGCTGGGACTACAGGTGCCCGCCACAGCACCCAGCTATTTTTTTGTTGCAGTTTGGCCGGGGCCAGGTCCGAACCTGCCACCCTCAGTATATGGGGCCGGTGCCCTACTCACTGAGCCACAGGCGCCATCCCGCCCCTCAAATATTTTTTAAGGGTCTAAAAATATCAATAGACTCTTTTATTCAGGACTTTCTCCAAAACTCACTTATAATGCTTTTATAATTTGTACTTATACCTATAAACTAAGATGATTATATTAATTTATGTGAGTTGATGTTAATAAATATTTATTGCATGCTTGCTTAATGAGCAATACAGAGCCAGCACAGTCTCATTTTTCAAAGAATTTACAGTCAGATGGGGCAGCCAGAAGCTAATTTCTGGGATGCCAGGAAGTGGGATATTTGGAGAGAGATTTATTGATCTGGGGACAACAGAGGCAGGATGGAGAGAGTCCATTTGCCTGTCCCACTACTGGTGGTGGCTTTAGAGCTAGGTCCTCAAGCAGTGGTAGGATTTGGATGCAGGTTCTCAATTTAAAGACATTTAAATGCATAGTGGGTTCAGAAGTGATACTCTTGCTGTGTTTCTCTTAAAATAAACCAGCTTTCTATACTGGGATTTATGGGTACCCAGAGATGAAACTGATTTACATTAAAGTGGCTGTAAACCTCTGTTTTTAAGATTAAATGCAATATGTTTGTGGCTATTAAACCATGGTTTCCCTAGTAACTAGATTCTAAATGATTTAATTCCATCCATTTATAACTGAGACGTGTAGGTCTCTAAAATTTAAGTCTTACTGTTCAGGAACCCCTTTTTAGATTTCCTTTGCTGTGTATTGGTAAATATCTGGGGTGAAAATGGCTTCATCAAATCATAGAATTATATTGACTTTAAACCCTAATACTTTAGAGTTAATAAAAGACACTTTGTAATTTAGATGATTTTAGTTAAGCTATTTCATTTGGGAGTTGGAGGTTCATGGTGCATAATAAGTACCCAACCCAAGGTCACAAGAATATTTAGTGACATTGGTATTTTATTTATTTATTTATGAGACAGAGTCTCTGTCTATTGCCCAAGCTAGAGTGCCATATTATCAGCCTAGCTCATAGCAATGTTAGACTCCTGGGTTCAAGTGATCCTCCTGCCTCAGCTTCCCAAGTAGCTGGAACTACAGATGGTCTGCTACAAAGCTAATTTTTTGTGTTTTGTTTTGTTTTGTTTTTGAGACAAGAGTCTTAGTTGCCCTAGGGTTGAGTGCCATGCCGTCATAGCTCATAGTAACTTCAAACTCTTGGGCTCAAGTGATCCTCTTGTCTTAGCCTCCCTAGTAGCTGGGACTGCAACACCTGGCTAGTTTTTTTCTATTTTTAGTAGAGATGGGGGTCTCGCTTTGCTTAGGCTGGTCTTGAATTTCTTTTTCTTTTTGAGACAGAGTCTCACTTTGTCACCCTCAGTAGAATGCTGTGGCATCATAGCCCACAGCAACCTCAAACTCTTGGGCTTAAACGATTCTCTTGCCTCAGCCTCCCTAGTAGCTGGGACTCTAGGCACCCGCCACAACACCTGGCTGAGGGCAATGCAGGAAACATTCTAGGCAAAAAATAAAAGACTCTAGATTATTAGAAAATAAAGGAATATATTTTGATTTTGTGCCAATGGTATACTCCTTTGTCTTATAATAATGTTTTATGTTTATATGTAACAAATTATATGATTTTGAAAGCAATCTTTCAGGATAGAGTTTTAATATTTTTAGTCCTGTTTTACAAAAAGAGGCCCAAAGAAGTTATTGTTATTTTGCCTTCTATAATGGGTTCCCATGTATAATGTGCATCCACATTTTTGGCCCAAACTTTCAGGAAAAATATGTTGTTTTAATTTTTAATTCAAATTTTTATTTGGTTATATTTAGGTATTTGTTTTTTGTATTATAAAGCATTTACTTTTTAACATATTATGCTTTCCAGAGTCACACTTTTAATGCATAAGCATAAATAAAGGAATTAAAAACATTTATATAGATATGGAATTAGTACTACTCAGAATACAATATGCATCCATCCTTACTTTACCTTAAAAATTTGGGTAAAGAAGTGCAAAGTTATACAAGGCAAAATACGGATAAGTAACTTGCGAAAATCATACAGTTGGTAAGTTAACAGACCAAAACTGGAGTTGTCCAAATTGAGTTTTATTCAGAAAGCCGAAGAAAAGCCAGTATTACAAGTAAAATCACTTCCTGTTCGTAGCCTTGGAGAAGAGTTCACCAGGCAGTTGTTGGGTGTTTGTTGGGTGTTTATCTCAACACTAGGCTAGTTCAATTGTCCGGGTGTTTGGGGCACTGCCTTCCACTGTAAGAGGCACTGTTTATTCATTCTTACTCTTTCAGACAATCTGTACTTACAGATCCTGGTCACTAGGAAATTCAGTTCAACCAACAATTGAACAAAGGTCCTCAGGGAACTCATCTAAAATTAAATTCAATTTTAATTTAAGGTCATGGTGTAAAAATGGACTTTTCAGAAAAATAAAAATACAAAATATCCTAAGAATTCAGTTTATAAATAATGAAATAGTAATGGAAGAGTAATGTATTTTCCTTTCCTTTTAAAAAATGAGTTTAGAGGCTTGGCGCCTGTGGCTCAATCGGCTAAGGCACCAGCCACGTACACCTAAGGTGGCGGGTTTGAATCCCCAGCCTGGGCCCGCCAAACAACAATGATGGATGCAACCAAAAAATGGCCAGGTGTTGTGGCGGGCGCCTGTGGTCCCAGCTACTTGGGAGGCGGAGGCAGGAGACTCACTTGAGCCCAGGAGTTGGAGGTTGCT